>JAGPOW010000724.1:583891-596292 GCA_030014935.1 Caiman crocodilus | reverse complement strand
GTTGGACATTAGGAAACACTACTTCACAGTTAGGGTGGCTAGGATGTGGAACCAGCTTCCTTGGGAAGTTGTTCTTGTTCCTACCTTGGGCATCTTTAAAAGTAGATTAGCTAGGTACTTGGCTGGGGTCCTGTGACCCTGGCACTCGTTCCTGCCAGTGGCAGGGGGTCAGACTAGGCCCCTTCTGACCCTAGTTACTATGATTCTATGATGAAGTTTCTACCTAAAAAACACCTGTGCCTCTTTTCCAAATCTGGCTAGTTAGTGAGCAAAAAAACCCCAAAACAAAACAAAAAACGGGCTACAGAAGCAATGGGATGTAAAACACAGTATCTCCCAAATGATGCTTCTTCTTAGCTGTCATTTTCCAGTGCATCGCAGTATTATGTAAGTAAATTTCTCTTTCTCCTTCTCACCACATTTGACCATTTTGTTACACATGCTTGTTCTCATTTATTGTATTCTGTGAGTTATTTCATTGTACATGTGCATTCAAACAGCACTCATTGCAGCACTTCGTACATAGTCTGAGGCACTGTACCACAGTCACAGGTGGCTGAACCAGTTCTAAAGCTCCACTTCTTCATTATTTCCTTGAAGCATTTGACTTCAATAGGTAGGCACTTGAGACATCACCACCTTTGTGATGGCATCAGCTCCTGGTGGTAAGGACTTGGTTTACTTAAAAGTTTTTAATTTGAATGCCAATTTATTTAAATACATAACTGTAATGAAGGAAAAAGAAAAAAATATGTTATATTATTTTACTATTAAAAATAAACTTTAGTGGCATGAAACTCTAGGTTCATCAAATTACTCCACCTTTCAAAATGTCTTCTCTCTATGATGTCCAAATTTAATATATAATAATCATTTCTAGGGCTAGCATTTCATACCTTACAATGCAGCAATTTTATCTTCTTATCTCTTGAAAAAATACAACTATTATCAGACATACAAAAACTAGAACTCTTGGTTCCAAAATGATACATTTTATCACACCAACTGGAAAATGGCAAGTAAATTGTTGTTTTCTACAAGCTTTTGGGATCAAAGTTCCTTTATCAGGCTCTGGGGAAAGTGTAGATGGTACAAGATGGTAAAACATCCCCATAGGTAGGAAATAAGGTTCATTTTTGCACAGAGGTAGCTGATGATGGAACGCTGTCCCTTTGCGTCCATGAGAGTGTCTTTGCAAGCTTTGTTGAGTAGCTCTTTGATGTGTAGATTAGGTAGAATTCCTTCCCTGGAGGTGTCAGATGGCAGGCAGGGAGGTAAAAAAACTTTCTTGTTGTTCTGCAGTGAAGTTTAAAATCCAAAATCAGCTAAAATTTGGCATCTTTCATGTTTCAGGGGTGTACTTGGTAGCTATGTTGGTCTACACTTTTCCCAGAGCCTGACAGACATTATGAATCTTAATGGTCAAAAGAGATTTCATATTAACTTAAACATTGAGTCTTGCATAACGTAAATTAAAGAGAAGGCAGGATACAGATGTGCTTTATAGACTAAAGAAGCTCTATATAAGATTTGATCAGACTGATCTCACTTTATACAGAGTCCCCACAGAGCTCCCTAACATCTCACCTAGGCAGGGCTCAAGGCAAGTGCATGCCCCTCAGGTACTAGTGGAACCTTTGTATACCACGCCTACAGTCCCAACACAAGCCACTTGTAAAATTGTAACATAAGTCTAAGACCCCTGGCCTATAACATAAGCATAAAGGGGAAGCAGCCCTCTTCCCCTTTAAGAGGGAAAATAATCCCTCATCACTTAGCTAGCATAACCTCCAAGCCCTGAGCTATATTATAGCAAGCTTCCCTAGCCTCACTGGGAATCCACATATAGCACCATAGTCCCTGAGAAACCCTGCTGCTGGGAGCTCTTTTCTTTGTGGCTGCCAGAGAAAGAGTATCTTGGCAGCTCAAACTCTGGGCTTATATCCTCCCCGGACCCTGCCTCCCTTCAGTCAGCAAATTGCCAAGGCTGCATGTAGGTGCCTGCCAACTGGCCCAGCTGCCCTGTTGCCATGGTGACCTATGGCTGCTGCACTCTGCCAGGCCTGTAGTGCTCCTTGGGTGGGCTGTTTTTGCCTTAAAGGAACAGAGAACCCCAAGCCCTCTGTTACACTAACTTCCAACTTTACGTAACAAACCTACTCTTTCAAAGGAAGAAGTGGGTGGGAAGGCTCCATGCTCAGGATAGCAAGAACCACTTTGTATAATACAAAGCAGCTTGTGGCAGTGCACCTTCAAGTGTTTTCCACTTTAAGGATTGAGTTAGGCAACCAGCAGGTGACTGATTGCAGCAGCCATTTTAGAACACAGGCTAACTCTATAAAGACAGCAATTTTACTGCTGGAAGCAGGTAGAGATATTGACTAGCTGAACTGCTGTATGGAACATTTAGCAGGCAGCTTTTGGTCCTGGGTATAACCTAAAACTGTACCCTGCTGGGGAAGGGTGACTTGGTGGGGCTCCTAGTGGTCTGGGAGTCCCCAGGAAATGCCAAGCCAGTTAGCTCTCTGCAGCAAGGATCCTGCAGATCCCTATTAATATACCTTCTTCTGCAGCTTTGCTTCTCCAAGACACCCAGTAACAGGGGTGGCCCTTGACCATCTCTACCAGGGAGAAGCAGTGGCAGCTTCCTGCCAGGCCAGGTCAGGGCTGGAAGGACTGGAACCAAAGGAGAAGGTTAGGAGGGCACTTCATTCTAGATTTGAAACAGACACAGTAAAAAAAATGAGTCAATAAGACTCAGACTTGTATTCATCTATAAATATTCCAACCTGCTATAATTGCAATCCATTTTTCTAAAAAGAAAACTGCAACTGAAAGAACCATTTCCATACTTCTCTCCATGTTTCTTAATGCCAAATTGAGTCCAGAATGAAAAGCTTCTTTGTAGCATTTCAATATATTTTAAATATTTATGATTAAATACTTGCTACAATCTCAAGGTTGTATACATCTTATCTCCTAAAAACATTAGAAAATAAATTGTAATTATTTAAATCCTTATGTTGAGAAAATAGACTTCCTTAGAGTTTAGGTGAGAAAAGGAAGTACATTTGAAACTAATAGTGAAAATACAATTATTTATTAGATGCTCTGGTTGAAAACATGAGCATGAATCTTGTAGCAAGAAACCTTTTTGTCTGCCCCTGTGTCAAATGTAAAGCTCCTCCATATGGCAAAAGCCCCTCTTTTAGTATTTGCCCCCTTTTGGGAATGCTTTCTTTTTTCTACCTTTTCTTCCTTTCTCTCTATTTTTCTTTTATCATATCATTAATATTTTTATATAAGCTTTATTTGTAGTGAAAACAGAGCTTGTAGATGCTTTTACATATATGCTTTAAGTTTAAAAGTAAGTTGTACCATATAACAATGTTAGCAAGAGCAGGAATCTCTGTATGGAGCAGCTCCCTGAATGCATCATGATTGATTGTGTAACACAGTAGCTAGTCTGGATAAGTATGTTAATGAGCAGCAATTAACACCTACAAAATCAGAGTCCAAGAAGAAGAAAGAATTAATAAAGAGCCAGGAATTCCCAGAAACCTCATTGTTTAAGGTACAGAAGCCCCCATTTGAACTAATCAATGCTGGAAACAGACCCTTGGGGCTGAAATACCCCCTGATCAACCACTCCCAGAGGTCTACTCATCATGGCAGTGAATCAATCAAAATTCATCAATGGACTCCGAAGGCTTCATATATGTGCAGATGTGGTGCCTGGGGCTGACAGCTACCATCCAGCAGCTACCAAGAAGGACATCCCTTAAGGTCAATGACTCCTGAATTGGGTAAACTGGACAATTGGGGTGTCACCAAAGTCTGACAGAAAGGGATAAAAGACAGCAAAGAATGGCATCCTCTTTTACATGACCAGCACCCTGCCTGTCCTGCCAGAAGGGCCAGCCAGTGACCCCCTTCTGCAGCAACATCACACTGAAAGAAGCCTTGACAGGCTATCGACAGTGGACTCCAGCATTTGGGGATAGGTATATCTTGACACCAGTGCTTAGTGTTCAGTGCTAGCTACTGTGAATGTGTGTGTGCGTGCGAATGTGTGTGTGTTTGAGGGGATCAGCACCAAGGTCTGTGGTCTGACTTTTGCATCCTTCCAATAAACTAGAATGTTATGATTATCCTGTGACTTGATGCTACGTAGCCAACAGTATCTGGTGGAGAATGCAGGTAAAATGCTGAGATTATTCATGGCTTGTGGTGATTGGTAATTGTGGAGACAGTGTCTCCTGATAGAACCCACGTCCACAGAGTGGGCATTTGGTTATAGTCACCCAAGGGGGTCATCTTTGGTTATACACACCATCTGCAGGATGGGGAAGGGCAGGACTCAGGATTTAGAAACAGATAGAACCCACATCTGACCTGCAGGATAGGGGAGGGCCACGTCTGTGAGAGAGTGGGTATTGCTGAGGGAATTCCTGTGAAGAGTTGGGAGCATGAGGGCTCAAGGAAACTGACTTTTGGGAATTGTTTGTTTTGTTTAATTCTGTTGTCATTGTTTGGAAGTAGTCTGTGGGGAGCAGGAGAACTCAGAAGTGTTTGTTTTCTTTTGTAGTGTGTGGGGGTGGGGTGGGGAGCCTTCATGTATGTTCCTGTTTAGGAATAGGGTTCGTAAAGTGGAAGACCAAGAGGCTAGGTGTGTATGGAGGGTGGAAATTTCCCTTCTGCATAAGGAGATTCTGAAGGGTGGACCCAGCCTATAGAGGGCGGATGTGTCCATGGAGGACCAATTTAAAAAAAATCTGCCTTTGTAAGAGACCCTCAGCTCAAAGGCAACACAGTGCTTTGGTCTGGTTACTGTGGCATGCTGTAAAAACAGCAGTTGAGGAAAAAGCTCTGTAAGACTCTGAAACTGAGAAAAAGGAGAAGCAAATCCAAATTCTAAAAGATATAAATGTGTCTAATTGGAAACCGGCAATCAGACTCTAAAGGGGCTACCCTGGAATTTGGAAAATGAGAATCAGCAATTGAGAAAGATAAATCAATACAACACCCATCAATTGGAATTATTAGACCAAGAAAAGGCTAGCCAAGAAGCCTTGCAAAAATTGGTAAAGACAATGACTAAAGACCAAGCTGAGAAGGGAGCCAACATAAACCATGGCCCCTGTCTAAATACCATTAGCCACTTGAAAAAGGAGCTCCAGGAGTGCAACCTGAAAGTAGCAGTTGTCATCCAGGGAGACCAAGCCTGGGATACATACATCCCTTTCAATCAGGGAGAGATTTGGGGTGGGGAGATATGGAAAGACCCAGAGGACACAGGGGATCCCTCCTCTAAAAACCCTAAGTCTGAAAAGGAGAGCACCTTGGTACCTGAGGTAAGTGCAATCACGTGGACCTCAGTTACTCGTGATGCACAGGGCAACCCTAGGGAGACCAGACAAGTGACTTTTCCCTTTAGTGGAGCTGATCTAGCCACCCTGGGTAAGATCCTGGTACCTGCTAACATTAGGAATTTGGGACAGTGGTTACAGAAGTCCCTGAATGTAGTGAAGTTTGAAACCCTGGATACTCATGTATGGCACTGCCTATTAAAGGCTTGTGTCACCCAGGAGGTTCAGGCAGCAATGAGCCCTGAGAGTGGCTTTTGGGTAGACACTATTCCCTGGAGTGTAATGGACTTAGGAATTAATCTAGGGAGGAAAATGTTAAGGGACAATTTAGGGCAACTCACCAGACCCCTGGGGAGCCTGTGAGACACTGTGCAATCTAGTGTGTCATGTTGGGGCTGTTATTAGGGTCAGTGCTGCCCTTCAACAGGGCAGTCAACTGGACACATGATATAAGAGATATAAATTACCCCCAGGGTTTTGGAAGGAGGCACAGGAGGGCATGCACCAGTCTATAATTGGGCCAATGGGGCCACTCTGAGAAATGTAGAATTATGCTCTGCGGGAAATCCTAGCCCCAGCTCAGGATGCAGAGCAATAAGTTGGATGACAAGGGGGTGGCAGGAGCGGGGGAGGGATTGTAGCCACCCAGTTAAAAGAAAAGCCCAATGACACACTGAGTTATATGGTTACTTACTCCAATGAGAGTGCATACCCCAAATCTGACAGGAGGTCCAAATGGATGCCCCAGCTCACACTGGGTTAACTCAAGAGTAACAAGGAGAAGAGAAGAGGACAATGGGATTTGGGCAGCAGTGCGAACATTTTTAATGCAGCATGGGGAACCCAAAGAAAAGTGGGTTGGAAGCCTCTGGCCGAGCTGCTTATCAGGATGGCAGAGCTGAGTGCAGCAGGAGCAGCACCTTCTCAGTCTAATAGAACTGCAGCCTCAGCACTGGTCCCTGAAGAGCACTGATGGGGCCTCCATGGCAGGACCTGAGAAAAGCCCAGGCTCATGGGAAAAGTTGGGGTCCCTCAATTGGGATTCAGGAGGGGGACCCAGAATACCCATTATGGTGGGTACCCAAGGACATGCCAGCACACTTCTGGATACCAGAGCTATTCTAAATGTATTTGGAAGAAAATGGGACCTGAGCAGTTTGAAAGCAATTGAATCATACTCTGGTCCTTCACAGGGCAGGAAACAGCTGGGGTTGTGTGTAAGGGGGTAACTTCATGAATCCAGTTCCCAGAGGTACCCCAAGAGATCAATATAGATGGAGTGCAACAAGAGGGATCCACTGAACATTTGATTCTGGGAGTCCCCTTGTTCAACCAGGAAGGCTGGATCCTGGATCTGGCCAGTGGGGTTGTGTGGCAGATGCGGGGAGGGGGTGGAAGAGAGGCTTGCCACTGGGGTATTCACCATAAGCTGCTTTACTAAGAGCCATAAGGGAACTCCTTGAACAGCATAACCCACCTGAAAGGAAACTATGGTTCTACACTGATTCAAACTTCTGTGCTAATGCTCCACTACATTGGGTATACAGTTGGAACAAAGCTAATTGGCATACAGCTGATGGCAAGGAAATTGCTCAAAAGACTGATTGAAAGGCAATTTGGGAATGGATTCAAAGTTATTCATCCTCACTATGCATTCAACATGTCAAGGGTCATGAAAAGGCTGACACCTTAGAAGCCAAAATGAACCAATTAGAAGATGCTGCAGCAAAGAAAGGGGCACGGGAAAATATCTCAGCAATACAACCCTGGTCCTCAAGCCACCAAAACTGAAAAATCCAGGTGGAGTATGCTGTTCATCAGGGAACTGGGGTGGTTAGACGGGTGACACCCCCAGATTACAGAGAGGAAATTATTAGGGCCTGTCATAGTCCCCGACATGAAGCACCTGAAGCCACTACATCCAGGGTGCAGGAAATTGCTTACTGGCAAGGGATGTCTAAAGATGTCAAGGAGTGCATTCAGAATTGCTCGTGCTGTGCAGAAGAGGGAGAAAAACCAAAAGACCTAGGGCTACTTCTCCACCAGAAGATAGTGGGCCCATGGAAATGAATCCAAAAGGATTACATTGATAAGCTTCCCCGCACAGCCAGGGGAAACCCATATCTGCTGGTGATCATAGATTCCTTCAGTGGATGGGTTGAGGCATTCCCCATGCACACTCACACTGCTGAAGTCACAGCAAAAAAAGCTGTGAACAGAAGTAAGATGCAGGTTTGGAGCCCCCAAAATTATTGACTCAGACTGAGGTCCTCATTTCACTGGAACAGTTGTCAAACAGGTGCTGCAAGCCTTAGGCATCAAGCAGCAGTGGCACATCTCTTACCACCCTCAAGCTTCTGGGAAGTTAGAGCAGACGAATAAGACAATTAAGGAGTCATTAAGGAAGGTGGTAAATCAAACAGGTACAGATTGGGATCTTAAACTCCCTTTGATCTTAGCTGCTTTCCAGAGTGGGAACTGTTTGGTAACCAGCCTCCAGGCCTACCAGATTCTATTTGGCAAACAGATGGCTCTAATACCCACTGGGCTTATCGCGTACCCAGACAGCCTGGACAATCCAAAGCCCACAGAAATTATTGAATGGATAAAAGAATTTCCATATCATTTGAGGCAGCAGGAGCAGATTAATGAGGCTATTCAGCAAGCTTGGCAGTGAATGAATAAGCAGCTCAACAGCTTCTCCAGACTATGGGAAATTGGACAGTTGGTCATGTATCTTAGACTCACCCTAAAGGCACATGTCCAAGAGTCCAAATGGGTTGGACCTCTCACTATCACTAATTGATTGAGCCCAACTGTGGTCCAAATTGGTAATGGAGAATCTGGGAAATGGATGCATATGTCACAACTGAAACTGTTCAAAGGGGCAGAATAAACCTAACCCTGAATCTAGCCTTGTCCTAATAGAATACTTCCCTTCATCATGAGAGGAGTTGTTTGAGAAGCAAAGGAGCAAACCCACCTGACCTTTGAGGAACCAGGTAAACAATCTCTTAACTCTGCCAGCCACCCTCCTTGGCTAGCGAGAAGAAACTGCTCTGTGCCTTTAGAAAATATACATGAGACAAGCCAATCAGCACTGACCCCGATGTTGAGGCAGGGAAAGGCCAGAGAAGTCTTTGATTTATGACGGCCACCCTCTTATAAGTAGTCACCCCACTGGTCTATAAAGACTTGCATTAAAACAGGCACACACCTCTGACTATTTACGTGATCCCTTCCCCCTACCCTCCTGAACCAGGTCTGTTTTGTTTTGTTTTAAGTGCTAAAGCTTTCAACATGGAGGTCATAGGTCTGCGGGGAATCCTTTCCATGTGGATCCTTCTGCTTACTGCCATCCTTCACTGTGATTCAAACAGCGAATTGACATTAGAAAGCAAAGGTGTCAAATGCTGTCTTTAGGTGGCTAGCTGTGATGCTAGCTTGGAAGGTATCCAGGACCTACAGTGGCTGACCTCTCAGCAGAAAGGGGCTGCAAACTTTGGGCAGCCCACTCACGGTGGATTCGGAATGGCATCAATGAACTTAACCTGAATGATTCCTCCCCCCCATGTCACTTTTCTCAAGTCTAAGTGCAATCCCTCTGCAAAGTGTATTCATGTAAGATTGAATCCTGGTAGGGAAATCCAGGATTACCTAAGTGGCAAGGTCTGGAGAACTTTCAGAATTCCCATTCTAGCAGAAGGAAGGATAATGCCAGGGTAGATGTGGGATGGACTGAGTGTGCGTACTGGGCACTCCCATATTTTTGGACTAATCCATTCACCCAGACCCACACCTGCCCCCACAGTATCCACAACCATACCCTCTCCACCATCACCTCCCCCCTGTTCCTGTATAGGATGGAACCTTTCCAGTCTCCTGCCTGCTTGGGAACACACCATCCAGGTGTGCTGGCCCAGCAAGAGTACTAGTCCAGACGTCCCAGCATGAATGACCATTAGTTCTCCACAAGGACAGTTGGATGTGAACTTCACCAATCCAAAATCTGAACCCATAAACTTTACCCTCAATGCCACCAGCTTCCCTGAGGAATGTCCCCTATCCAGCTGTGGCACCCTAGTGTACGACTTCTTATTATCCAGCTCTGGGCTTTGGGAAGCTTCTACTTCCACGGACTCCCCAACTCTAGCCACAGAAATCATAATCCATGGGAAAGCAGAAAGACATGAAATCAGACCTTTTGTACTAAAGTAGGATATCAGTAAACCTTTATTGACTAACATGACACAATACCTATGGAATGTCACTATCAATCTGTAATCCCACAGCATCACCTAGTTGTATCCACAGTGTGCCAATTGTGTCATCCTGCTAAGTGCTAGATGGCAGGCATGGACTCAACAGGTCACATATGAGACCTCCAACAGCCCTGGATCCAGTGGCCCATGACACCAGCGATCACAAGACATAGTGTTGGGAGCAGTTGAGACTGGCATCAGTATCCTTAATACCATGAACACAGAGGTGCTCCAGAAGAGATTGTCAACCATAGGAAATCTGCTTCACCACTTGGACGGACCTACAAGTGACAATTTTGAAACCTCTATTCAGTTACGTGTCTCTATTGCCTCCCTTATGCAGTGGATGACTCATGTAACTTCCCAGGATTCCCTGACACAGACTGAAGCAATCATAGCCCTAGGGCAAAACACCTCTCTTGCCTTCATGTGTACCCAGGCCCAGGTAGGGTACCTAGATGTAATTAAGGGTATCATACTCCAAGGCATGAAAGGACACATTCCCCCTAGAACTACAAAATCTGTTAAGAAAGGAAACCAGGCAGTCTACACAGTTAACCCCTTATAACTGGTAATACAATTCAGGTTTGACCCAAATTTATGGTTCATCAATCATATAATCATGGGGATGGTTAGTGGTAAAATAAATCAAGTATCCCCAATAATAACATTGGGGAGCTGGATCAATGACTCTTTCATGACCCCACAAACAGGAAAACATTGGGCTCTAAAACAACCTAACGATCAATTTAAAGCCATCGCAGTCAATAACTGTGAGGACATTAGCTCCGGTTTCCTTTGTGAAGAAATTATGTTATAGTCCGAAACTCTTTGTTTTGAACCTGATTTTTTAATTTGTCCCTGTGTAATGTTCAAAGACCGCAGTACTCAATCCCTACTTGTCAGCGTTGGTTTTGGATGTGTTTGTCTCTGTACCCTTTGTCAATTGATTACAGTGAATGAATTTTATAATATTATTGGCTTGCAACAAAACATCTGTCTATGTAATATCAGATCCACCACTGGATGTGACATACAGTACAGAAAGAGGACCATGATACATAAATCAATCACCCCACAGTACAGCCCTTTTAAATCTAAACTTACCCCAGTCCACCAAGGTATATCCCCCACAAGCCCACAGACATGCTACCACACGCCCAGAACTCTAACAAGCCCTGCAAACATTACAGTCCCAAGCCAACAAAACCTATACTATCATCCAAACTAATAACCACTGTATGAAGCCGGTCCCTGAATGCATCATGTTGATTGTGTACCACAGTAGCTAGTCTGGATAAGTATGTTAATAAGTGGCAATTAACACCTACAAAATCAGAGACCAAGAAGAAGAAGGAATGAATAAAGAGCCAGGAATTCCCAGAAACTTCATTGTTAAAGGTACAGAAGCCCCCATTTGAACTAATCAATGCTGGAAACAGACCTTGGGGGCTGAAATAGCCCCTGATCGACCACTTCCAAAGCTCTGTTCATCATGGCAATCAATCAAACAAAATTAATCAACAGACTCCTGAGACTTCATGTACGTGTGGACATTATGCCTAGGGCTGACAGCTGCTATCCAGCAGCTACCAAGAGGGACATCCCTCAAGGTCAACCCCCCTGGATTGGGTAAGCCTGAGAATTGGGGAGTCACCAAAGTCTGCCAGAGAGGGATAAAAGACAGCGAAGAATGGCACCCTCTTTGACCTGACCAGCACTCTGTCTGTCCAGACAGAAGGACCAGCTGGCAACTGTTTTCTGCAGCAACATCACACTGCAAGAAGCCTTGACTGGCCATTGGTGGTGGACTCCAGAACTTGGGGATAGGTATATCTTGAAACCAGTGCTTAGTGTTCAGAGCTAGCTACTGTGAGTAAGTGTGTGTGCGTGAATGTGTGTGTTTGAGGGGATCAGCACCAAGGTTATGGTCTGACTTTTGCATCCGTCCAATAAACTCAAATTTTATGATTATCCTGTGAGTTGGTGCTTTGTAGCCAATAGTCTCATAAATGCTTGCCTTACACTTTCTGATAGAAATTGAAATCATAAACCAAACTCTTCAAAGACAGATCAGTCTGTGTAAAATGCCATGGTTTTGTAATAACATTGATTTCTTTCCCCCTAGAACACTAGAAGAATAGGATGACTTTGGATTTGGTTTTATTTACAGAATTTATTACAATTTTCAATGCTTTGCTGGTTCCCTCTGGTATTTTTATCACAGTCTAAGCTATTTATCTGCCTTTAGCTCATGTTTAAAGACTGGATAAATTAGAACACATTCTCCATTCCCTTTAAAATCAATGAAATTGTGACCTGATATTTTTCTCTCTCATCTTCCCACCCTGCAAATCCTTGTTTTTGTTTCAAACTTGGAATCCACTGAATTCAATGAGTATATAATACTTTTCCATATGCTGTAAATGGAGTGGTCTTGTAACAATAAGAAAGCATGGATATAATTGAATGAGAATGGGTATGAAACATTGACAAACACTTGAACATAATAGTAATATTCATCCACTCTTGCTGGATAATTTTCTGATCACTGTGTGAAATGACATGATACTCATTACATTGGCCATATTCAAGACTTGAGTCTTAAAGTGTGCCTTGCAGAGGTGTGCAAAGTGGGATCTATTAAATTTGGATTCAAATTCAGTCCGAATCAGGGACAAGGATTCAATTAATCGATTCAGATCACTGTCCCTGATTTGATTTGGCTGAATCCAAATCTGAAGATTTGATGCTGATTTGGACATAGACA
>JAGPOW010000724.1:533532-549521 GCA_030014935.1 Caiman crocodilus | reverse complement strand
AAGTGCATTAAAACAAGTTCCACAACATTAACAATGGTAACAACAAACTAACATCACACAAGAAAGTAATATATACAATATTCACAGGGACATATCTAATACTACTACCATGTCATCACTAGATAGCTACCTAGAGCACCAAGGCCTAGTGCAGAGGAGAGCTTGTTGCGTCTATATCTGTTTCGCTCTTTGAGGATTTTATGCTTTTCCCCACCACACTGGGTACAAGGCACCTCAATCACAGGGATGGGTGATAGTTTACCTTTCCTATGACATATAACAGGTGGACCAAGAAGGTATATTCTCGAATGGCAAGATCCCACAGGTAAGTAGGCTTTTAGGTCATACAAGCACTTATATTCAAGTCATATACTTTCAAACACTGTTCACCCTCTCAATCAACAACACTCAAGATCCCAATTGTGCTCACACACACGCACACCCCTAGACACGTGCAACCACACAGTCTCAATCGCACAATCACAGTCACATGCACCCAGTCACACGCTGAGATAATGACTCTCAAGTTTTATGCAGATCATATCATGCCACCTGTCAATCATATCTTTTAACCAATTCTCACTCAAATCACTAGCAGTCACTTGTCAATCATATCTGGACCACTTATAACGTCTGTCACCACATACTTCATTATCATAATTTTCCAGCCACTGGGATTACATCACTGTGGTGGGCTGCACATGCTCCAAGCATCTTCATGTATATATCTTGGTCATGACATCTCGAGGTTAGAAATTCAGGCTTTCTGGAAACTTCAGGCCCTCTAATTATACTTGCATGTGCATGAGATGTTATGATAGAGATCACTCAGCACAGGCCGGAGTCTGGGGTCTACACTATAATACAGCTCCCCTCCTCCAAAAATTTTTGATTTATACAGAATTTTCTTTTACAAGCCTCCTTTCCAAATGCTGACTTGGTCTGCGTGTTATTGGTGTGAGAAGCGATGTGAGTGTAGTCTGATCCATAACAATTTGGGGTAATGCTTGTAGATTTCTCAACTTCAGAAAATGCTCTAAGAGTGAAGCGTAAGTAACTTTTTGGATTTGTATTGCTCTAACTGGTTGTGATAATGAACAATATAGAGACCATACAAAGTGCTACAGAACAAAAGTATGGCATAAAATAAATGCCAGAACTATACAGAAATATAGCTTAGAGCATTTTCTTTTGAACAAAAAACTGAACAATAAGCTGTTGTTTGAAACACAGTAATATAAATACACGGGTCACAGTTAAGCAGGGAAGCAAACTTCAGGGACACTTTGTGATTTGACATATTGCTTGCAGCTATATTCATCCTTGAACTTTGTGTTTAATATAACTGAAACTGGTTTAAATCTATACTGGGAAAATAGCTTAGAAAAAATTAACACCTGCAGAAATATTTAATCAAATAAGCTACTAATTCATCAAGCAATCAGAGTGTTTCTATGTAAACGTTAAATGTCAAATGAGTTTGACATTTTATGTTCATGTATGATACCTGTGGCATTTGAATTTATGAAACCTGATGCACAGAACAGAAAAATAGGCATTTTCCTTTGTTTTGCTCTTAAAACATCCTCTATAGGGTTGACTCTCCTTTTGCCATCGCACGTAATTCTTACAAATGTATAAACATTAAGTAGAGCTTGTGCAGTATCATATTTATCAGCTTACTCTCTTGCATAATGTAATTGATTAAGAATTAGGCATTAGTATTTACTTGCATAGATCTGAAAGAATTGAATAAACAGCACTCAAATTGCCACAGCTAACCAAACATACATGACTTATATCAACTTTTAAACAGGAACTCAAAATCCTTATTTCCTCTCCTGCTTTAAAATATAATACCTCATTACCTGTTACAATGCAGAAATCAATAAGGCATTTGCAATGGACTGATAACATATTAAAAGAAAGGAATCAAGAGTAGTTAAACATCCTATTTAAAAATGCTATAGGAAGGGGAGTATGGCAGCAGCATTCTAAAT
This sequence comes from Caiman crocodilus, assembly GCA_030014935.1. Lineage (NCBI taxonomy): Eukaryota > Metazoa > Chordata > Crocodylia > Alligatoridae > Caiman > Caiman crocodilus. Next base: position 547,521 of record JAGPOW010000724.1, on the reverse strand, counting down.
TGGCTATTGCTATTGCCAACTTATACCAGACAAAAACACTTTATATGCTGCAGTGTAACAAAGCAGAGAGTGATATTTATATTCACTTAAGCAAAGTTGTCCAACTTATACATTTGAGGATGGAATATATTTTGATTATTTGTTAGTTTTTGTCAGTCAAGTTTTGCAATTGTCAACAGCTATCTTATCAAAGACCACACTGTTTTTGCTTTTAGTTGGACCAAAAAACACTAATGGCTATTTAGAAGAAAGGTATCCTTGTGCTACAAATGCTTTTAAACTTCTAACTCCTTGAGTAATCTATTGCATAGATTACTCAAGGATCTTTGGGTAAATCTGGTGTATTAGACCAATTCAAATAGTTGCATAAAAGCTTCTTGGCAACCTTTTGGATACAAAAAACCTTCTCCATGCTGAGGAAGGGTACTTATCCTCAGAAGCTTGCCAAGAAGAATTTTTCCAATTGTTTGAGTTGGTCTAATAAAAAATATCAGATTTACCTTGTCTGCCTATGTCCTTAGACCAACACGGCTACAACCTATACCCTTATATATTACTCAATTCACTAGTTAATAACTCAATACATTTAGTAGACTGGCCACACATGGAATGTAATTAACACCTCATAAAAATGATGGTCAAGCTATAAAAACAGCCAACCAGCTACAAAGTCAGTGTTTGAAAATGTGTAACAACTTCATAGCTAAATTCAATCTAAGTTTAATTTGAACATGTAGCAGGACCCTAAGAACAGCATAAAAAACAGGGGGCTGTGGAAATTCCTGCTAATGGAGAGCTTTTAATTACTTTAGTTATTTACTTTTTATTTATTTTGGAAAAACAACATGTTCATTACTTTTCTAAAATCTATTTCATGGGATTTTATTGGGTTTTAATCATGCAAGACAAATTTTTGTCCAAGCTATTTTTAATTGAAAAAAATCAGCTTTTGGTAAGTGAAAACTTAGAATCATAGAAAAATCAGGGTTGGAAGGGACATCAGGAGGCCATCTAGTCCACCCTCTGGTCAAAGCAGGACCATCCCCAACTAGATCATCTCAGCCAAAGCTTTGTCTACCCAGGTCTTAAAAACCTCCAAGGATGGAGATTGCACCACCTCCAAACCTGTTCGAGTGTTTTACTACCCTCCTAGTGAGAAAATTCTTCCTGATATCTAACCTAAACTTCCCTTGCTGCAACTTGATACTGTTGCTCCTTCCTCTGTCATCTGCTGCTACTGAGAACAGTCTAGCTCCATCTTCTTTCAAAACCCTCTTCCAGCGGTTAAAGTCACTATTAAATTCCCTCTCAGTCTTCTCTTCTCCAAACTAAATAAGCCCAGTTCTTTCAGCCCATCCTCGAAAGTCATGTGCCAAAACTTTTCTCCACTTTTGAGTGTCCCGGAGAAATACAAAGACATACAAAAAACTAGAACTCATGGTTCCAAATGATACTTTTTTATTTGATCAACTGGAAAATGGCAAAAAAAAATGTCTTTTTCTGCAAGCTTTAGGGATCAAAGTCCTTTCATCAGGCTCTGGGAAAAATGTACATGGTACAAGATGGTAAAAAGTCCCCACAGGTAGGAAATAAACTTCATTTTTGCACAGAGGGAACTGAAGATGGAAGTCTATCCCTCTGGGTCCATGAGAGTGTCAGGGCAGGGTCCAGTAGTCCAGACCCTGCAAGTGGCACAGTGCAGTTGTCTCTGCATGTGTGCCAGTCAAGTAATCTTGCAAGACTCTCTTTGAGAGTCCACAAGATTTAAACTTTTAAAGAGTCTTAACTGAAGAAAAATTTCAGTTGGGACTGGCTGTCTGATGGAGTCATACAGGTGGAAACCCATCATGCCCCCAAGAGTCATAGACCCCCGGTGGACCCTCAACCCCCAGCACAGAGCCAGGATGTAAGCTGGGACTGCACCAGGTAGTTAGGAGCAGTGATGCAAGGCAGCTGACTGGAGCTGAGGACACAAGTCCTCTGGTGCTGGACATCAAGTAAAGGGGACGAGGGACCAACCCTCTGGGAAGGGATGTGGGCACCCTGGAAATCCCCAGGCTTCTTGGGAAGCTTGAGGATCCCCCTATAGGCATCTGCTCAAGTCTGCCTGTGAAGCCACAGCAGCATCAGCATCTGGTTAGGACCACATGGGGGTAATAACGCCCACCTGGTCTCCTACTTATACAGACACCCAAGCAGCCACATGACCAGGGCTGCCCTGCAATATGATGATGGGTACACATCACACTCCTCGGCTTCCTGGTCAGGATGAACCACTGCCCCCCATCCTGGTACCTCGGAGGTCTCCACCCAGACAGAGCCAATGGTCCCAGCCTCCACACAGATGTAGCCCTTGATTCCAGGCTGTGGGAGATGCCTGGCACATCTTCTGGATACTGGGATCAGGGGCACAAGCACTCCCACTTGTGGGATGTGCTCACTGCTAGAGATTCTGGAGGGCTGGGTGAGGGACCTACAGGAGGAGGTGGATAGGCTGCAGATCATCAGGGAACATGAGGCAGAGACTGATGCCTGCTGCCAGGTGCTGCACCTGGAAAAGGACACCACAGAGACTTGGCACAAAGGCAGTCATGAACAGGATGACCCAACTGATAGCAGGTGGAAATTAATCACATCAGGACTGAAGCTATGACGTGCATCAGTTGTCCCACTGATAATGCTGCACAACATCTACACAGCCCTCACACCAGCGACGGACAATGCATCAATGCAGGATCAGCCAACTCCAGCAAGGAAACAACATAGGGTGACAGTCACAGGAGACTCCCAGGTGCAGGACACAAAAGGAGCCATTTGTCATCCAGACCCTTTTGCACAAGAGGTCTTCTGTTTTCCAGGAGCCAGGAGAAGAGATGTTATGGGAAGAATCCCTAAACTGATCCACCTTACTGACCACTATCCCGTGCTCCTTGTCTAGGTGGGCACCAAAGACACAGTGAGAAGCAGCCTTGGGAGGATCATGAGATTATAAGACCATAAGGAGAAAACTCAGGGACCTAGGAGCACAAGCAGTCTTCTCCTCAATTCTCCCAGCCTGCGTCCATAGCCATCACAGAAAGGAGTGCATGGAGGAGGTCAACAAAAGGCCTAGTAGATGGTGTCACTGTGTAGGCTTTGGATACCTCGACCTTGGTACACAATTTAAGTACAGTGGTATATGCACAAGGGATGGTATTCATCTCACAGGCAGAGGGAAGAAGCTGTTCACTATGAGAATTACTGACTAGTTGAGGAGGACTTTAAACTAGGCATGTCCGGGGGCTGGCGAAAGGTCCTACTGCTGTACATGAATTCACTACCCACAACAAGACACAGGAGGGAGTTCAAGCAATGGATGTCCACATAAATATTGACATCTTGAGCCACAGGTGGCAAGTCAGAAAATCTGAGGCAACTAGGGGAGCGCTCAAATGTTTTTCCCGTGCCAGAAGAATGAGACAAACAGGAGGAACTGGCAGTCCTTCTGGTTGACAAGGATTTTGATCTGATTGGGTTGACAGAGACCTGGTGTGATGACTCACATGATTGGGCAGTGAATATTGAGGGTTATAGGCTTTACAGGAAGGATCAGGTTGGGAAGAAGGGAGGAAGTGTGGTCTTCTATGTGAACAAGCATTATCTCTCCCTGCAAGTTACATTTGACAGCAGGGAAGGGTCCCTTGAAGCCATCTGGGTCAGGATACAAAAGGGATCAGGAGAGGGAGACCTGATGGTGGGAGCCTACTACAGGCCTCCATCCCAAGAAGAGAAGAGTGATCAGGCATTCTCTGGAGAAATGACAGCAGCAGCTAGCACTAGAGACATGATTGTCATGGGTAACTTCAACTACCCTGACATCTGTTGGGAGGAGCATTCAGCCACCTCCAGCAGGTCACCCAACTTCTTAGCAACAATTGACGATCTGTTTCTGACACAGGTTGTGGAAGGGCCTACTAGGGTTAAGGCCACTCTGGATTTAGTGCTGACCGAAAGGTAGAACATCATAGGCAACCCGAGGATTGGTGGTACTCTGGGTGACAGTGATCATGACCTGATGTGGTTCATGATCCATCCTAAGACTGGGAATCAGTCAGCAGAACAGAAGTCCTAGATTCCAGGAAGGCAGATTTTGGCAAACTCAAGAAGCTAGTTGGAGAGCACCCCTGCAACCAGCAACTGGACAATTTGGGATTTCAAGAATGGTGGTGCTTCCTTAAGGAGGCAATTGTCATGGTTCAAAAACAACCCATCTCCATGTGGGAAAAAGGCAGGAAAGTAGCCAAAAGATCCGCTTGGCTCAGCTGAGATATTAGAAAGCAATTGAAAAAGAAAAAAAGAAGCATATAAGCAATGGAGGAATGGTTCAGCCACCAGAGAGGAATGCACCTGTATCACCAAGGCCTGCAGATATGAGACATAGAAAGCTAAGGTAGGCATGGATATCAACCTGGCAACCAGAATAAAAAACAACAAAAAGTCCTTCTACAGATACATAAGGAGCAAGAACAAAAAAAGCAGGCTCCATTGTGGGACCCCTACTGAAACCTCAGGGGCAGCCCAGATTAGATATCTGCAGAAAGGCAGAATTCTAGAATTCTTAAATATATACTTCATATCAGTATTCCAGAAATGAAATGGGAGCTGTTCACATGATCAGAGGCCCAGGGAACATGGAAAAGACAACAGACTACATGAAATCAGCCCTGAACAAATGAGGGATCACCTACATCCCTTGGACACATTCAAGTCTGCCGGGTCAGATGACTTACACCCCAGAGTCCTGAAAGAACTGACTGAGCTTATAGCAGTGCCACTGGCCAAATTGTTTGAAGAGTCATGGGACTCAGGAATGGTCCTGGATGACTGGAAGAGAGCCATTGTGGTGTCCATCTTCAGAAAAGAGAGGAGGGATGACCCTGCAAACTACAGACCAATCAATCTGACCTCAGCCCTGGGTAAAATCTTTGAAATATTGGTTAAGAAGGCCATCAATTACAAGCTAGTAACTGGTGGGGTGTTAAGAAGCAACCAGCACAGCTTTGTTGTGGGTAGATCATGCCTGACAAATCTTGTGTTCTTCTGTGACCAGGTAACTAGCCATCTGGATGAGGGACATGAGGTTTATGTCATTTACTTAGCTTTCACTAAAGCTTTTGATTCTGTTTCCCATGGGATTCTCTGAAACAAACCAGAAGGTACTGGGCTGGACCAGTCTACAGTGAGGTGGGTGGACAACTGGCTTTGAGGCTGCTCCCAGAGGTCTGTAATCAATAGGATGACCACATGCTGGAGGGCCATCTCCAGTGGTGTTCCCTGGGGATTGGTCCTTGGACCCGTGCTCTTTAATATATTTATTAATGACATGGAGAAGGGGGAGGAAAGCTCAATGATTAAGTTTACAGATGATACCAACCTGTGGCGAAATGCGGACATATGAGAAGAGATGGTAAAGATTCCAGATGACCTCGACAGACTAGATTCATGGATGGAATGGAATTAAATGAGGTTTAACAGGGAGAAATACAAGGTCCCTCATCTGGGTAGGAAGAACCCTCACAATAACTACATGTAGGGCTGTGCAAAATGTCACCAGTTGTTTCATTTCAATGCTGTTTCAACTTGTTTCAAGCTCAAAACAGTGAAATTGAAATGAAACGAAGAGCTTCAAAACAGCCTTGAAATGAAACGAGGGCATTCAAAATGTTTGAAAAGTTTTGAAACATTTCAAGTTTCATAGCTGAAGCTGGGCTTGCCTGCAGGGAAACAGAAACTAAGGGGGGTTGGGGAAGGATTGCTTTGTTATTGACTATGTAGCTGGCCAGTGACTGTGATCCTACCCTTAGGTCCCTTCCAACCCCAGTGCTCTGGGGAAGGGATGGAAAAACAGCATAAAAGTCAGAATTGTTTGAACTGGCCTGCTTTCTGCCTTGGGCTAAGTTACTGAGCTATCTTCCAGAAGCTCAGGAGTGTTAGACAAAGGCTTCTACTACCATTGACTTCCTACTTGCTAGCCTAGCACGTAAGATTCCACAATATCTTTTGCTTTCTTTCTAGACCCCTTTTGTTTTATTATTATATGCATTGACTGATTCTTTTCAATTTCATAATTATATTGCATATTATAACATAGAATTTACATAGGAAGAACACACATATGCATTTATATATTTTTATTGTATTTATTATATTGCAAGCATATTATAATATAGAATGTGCATAGGAAAACACACATATACATTTATATATATATTTATAAAGACAAGACATATGAAACACCAGGAAGCATGCTACAAAGGCAGTTGGCAAGCCTTCAGGGAAGGGCAGAAGACGGAGTAAAGGGAGAGGTGTAAGTCCCCGTCCCCCAAACCAAGATGCAGCCTCTTTGCTACAACAAGTAGGCATAAGGCTTCCACTAGTACAGGCACCAAGGAGAGGGGAAAAGTTCCAGTGCCACAGTCTGTGCCTGAGACTGCATCCCCTTCGAGAGCACCAGCCATAACTCCCACCACCACCATCTCCACCACCATGACAACAAGCAGCATCAACAGCACGACAGTCTCCTCCACCCCCATTTCACTCCCCATGCCAGTGCCACAGGAAGAGCTGGAGCTGGATCCGAGTGCCCTAGCAAGGGAAATTCTGGGTAAGGAGGGTGAATCATATGAATTTGTGCTCCAGAGGAGGGGAAAATTGCAGCAGCCACATGTGCACCTGCATGCCAGAGGCAAGCAAGTAGTGTGGTCTGGGATAATTTTGAGCTGGCAGATGATCCCACATATGCTATCTGAGTGCACTGCTGAGAGAAAACCAGCTGACGCAAGGGAGCTAAACACATAAGCACCATGGGGATGCTGATGCATCTCTGCAGGTATCACCCCCTTGTTCTTGCTCCTCCTCAGCCTGGCACCAGTGGGAGCATGCCCAAAGATAAATCCTGTTCTTACTTCAAAGCCCCCATATAGTGGAATACCCTGGAATAGTGGGGGAAAGGCAAGCTTACAGTGGGGTACGTTCCCAAGGCAAGTGAGGTCACCCAGTGCATTGGGGAGATGCTTGCTGTGGATAAACAACCCTTATCCTTAGTTGAGTGGCCAGGGTTCCAGCAGCTAGTGGCACTTGTGGCCCCATCATACCAAGTGCCCATATGCACCACCTTCAGCAGGACGGTGGTACCCTACCTGTATGAGACATGCAGGGAGGGAGGACCTGTGCAAGGAAGTTCCTCAGGTGGCCTTGCATTTCACCTTGGACACCTGGAGTAGCCAGGGTGGAGATCACACCTACCCTCTCCTTCACATGACACTGGTGCGACCACTCATCATCAAGCCAATGTGATGGATGAGTCCCACACAGCAACAGAGATCATGAGAGCCATGAACCCCTGCTAGGTGCAGTGGTGGCTCATTGGCAGGGTGACCTCACCTGTGGCTGCATGGTCACCAACAATGGGGTCAATATGGTCAAAGCGATGCATAATGCCAACCTTTTAGGCATCCACTGTGTGGTACACAAGTTCCACCTCGTAGTCAGGGACATCTTGGAGGGGGACAAAGCTGCTGGTGCCAGCACCACCAGCAAGATCATTTCCAAATGCAGGAAGGTTGCAGGCTACTTCCATCAAAGCATTAAGGGGGGCAAGATGCTGCAGGACAAACAAGCAGAGCTGAACATCCTGCAGCACAAAATCATGCAGGATGTGGAGACTCAGTGGAACTCCACATACCTTGAGAGATATGTGCTTGAGAGGCTGGTGGACCAACAGAAGGTCATCCATGAGACGACCTTGCATGGGGAGATTGGGGTCAGTGGCCCCCTTAACAGAACTGAGTGGGATACCATCTCCCAGATCATGGTGGTCCTCAAGACCTTCCTTGAGGCCACTGAGACCCTCGGTGCTGGTGATGCCCTCCTTAGCCTAGTGATTGCTGTAGTGAAGGAACTTCAGAGTCATATGTAAAGTTTCCTGTGGATCAGTGTTCCTGGCTGGGGTAAGCTGCTGTCACCAGACGTGCAGGCACTGGTGAGGAGGCTGAAAAAGGGCATCTGGAAATGACTTGATCCCTTGCAGTCCAGTACAGTCCATGTGCTGACCGCCACATGTAACCAAGGGTGAAGGGCAGCGAACGCAGCAGCCAAAGCCTGAATCAGTGGACAGAGATGCTGGTGAAGAGATTCAGGGAGGCAGAACCGCAGAGGCAGGGGACGTGGAAGAGGGGGATCCATTGTCCCATGCTAGCACACCATCTAGTCTCCTCCTCCACCCCAGGCGCTACCAATGTTGGCCAAGGGCATGGCTTCCACAGTGGGGTCAGGAGGCATCAGATCTCACCATTAAGTATGTGGTTCTCAGACCCTCATGGCTGCCTATCTCACTGAGGATCTGGAGCCACTGTTGTGTGACTCCCTGACCTACTGGGCAAGCTGCAGCTAGCTGTAGCTGTATCTGGCCATGGTTGCCCAGGAACACCTGTCCTGTCTACCAACCAGTGTTCCATGTGAGAAGGTGTTCAGCATTGCTGGGGATATAGTGATATCCCACCACACCTACTTGGATCCTGGTTTGGTGGAGCAGCTGGTGTTCCTGCAAGTGAACTTGCCACTGGTGGGGTTCCCCAAGTTCCAGGTGCAGATGGAGTGAATGCCACCCTACTCACTGTATCCACACCTATTTCTTTCTTTCATTTTTTTAGAACCATTTAATGCCCCACTCTCAGAGCTGGAGGGGGCACTCACTGCATCACCAGCCAGCAAGGGAAGAACATATCCCTGCTGAGCTCCCATGCCAATATAGAATGTAGGCATTAGAATTCTGACACATTACAACCTGCTGGACATCTGACTCCCCACGTACACTCCACTTTTACCTGATACATCCCCCTTCCCTCCCACCCCAGCCTGTCCCTCACCCCCTGACGCCTCCATTTCTATTTTCACTGGCTGGCTTTCTTGCCTTCATTTCATGCCAGATCAGGCTCTGGCTTCTTCACTCTTTCTTCCATCCAGGAACAGCATATACGCAAACTGGAGGTGTTTCCTTAGCCTGATGAAGGGTCCCCAAAACCTTGCTAAGCTATATTTCTGTAACTATTAATTTGGTCTGCTAATAGATCAGGACCTAAAGGGAGGCTGTAAAGGGCTACAACCCAAAAGGGGAGGGGAGCTCAGGATGAGTGGTTGCTCCTCAAAGGAGTGATCCCAGATGCACAAGCAAAGTATAGCCATTTTTGAGGAAAGGCAGCAAAAGGGCACAGTACCCACCTTGGCTCTCCAAGGAACTTGCAGACCTCCTGTGTCTAAAAAGAAAGACCTACAAAGGATAGAGAATTGGATCCACCTCCAAGGAGGAATACTATGCGCTGGTCCAGACCTGCAGGGAGCAAACCAGGAAAGTCATGGCTGCAACGGAACTCCAACTAGGTACAAGTAACAAGGACAATAAAAAGTCCTTTTTTAGATATGTGGGGAGCCAGAGGAAAATCAAGGGCAAAATTGGACCCCTGCTAAACCAGATGAGACAACTGAGAACCAAAGCCCAGGAAAAACCCCAACTTGCTAAATGGATACTTTGCGTCAGTCTTTCACGAGTTCCATGGGACAGCCTCCCCGCTATGGGACAGGGAGGCCCAGATGAGGGAGATTCCTTATGCTCCATGAATGCTGACCTTGTAAAGGAACACTTTGAGAGTCTGGACACCTTCAAGTCAGCCAGCTTGGACAGTTTACACCCCAGGGTACTCAAGGAGCTGGCTAGCACCATAGCTTAGCCCCTAGCATGGATCTTCAATACTCCTGGCACTCTGGTGAAGTGCCCAAAGATTGGAAGAAGGCCAATGTGGTGCCTATCTTCAAGAAAGGAAGGAAAGTGGGTCTAGCAAACTATAAGCCCATCAGCCTGACCTCTATCCTGGGGAAGGTCTTAGAAAAGATTATCAAAGAGGCCATTCTTAGCAAACTAGCTGATGGCAACATCCTGAGAGATAGCCAGCATGGGTTTGTTGTAGGTAGGTCTTGCTTGACCAATCTTATTTCCTTCTATGACCAGGTGACCTATTACCTGGACAAAGGAGAAGAGATTAACATCATATATCTTAAATTTTAAAAAGCCTTCAATCTGGTATGCCATAATCACCTCTTAGCAAAATTGGCTAACTGCAGCCTCGGCCTCACCATGATCCACTGGCTGGGGAATTGGCTCCATGCTCAGACCCAGACGGTGGTGGTTGATGCAAGTCAATCATCATGGTGCCCTGGGTCCCCCATGGCTCTGTCCTTGGACCTGTACTATTTAACATCTTCATTAAAGATGTGGACATGGGTATCAGAAGCAGACTGGCCAGGTTTGTCAACAACACCAAACATGGGGGTAAAGCATCCACAACTGAGGACAGGAGAGTGATCCAGAACGACCTTGACAAGCTCAGGAAATGGGTGAACAAGAACCTGATGGTGTTTAACACCGAAAAATGCAAGGTTCTCCACCTTGGGAAGAAAAACCTGCAGTATAGGTTCAGCAGTGCTACACTGGCTAGTACTATGGACAAAAGGGACTTGGGGCTCATGAATAACCACAAGATAAACATGAGCCTTCAATAAGATACTGCTGCCAGTAAAGCAAGCAAAATGCTGGCTTGCATCTATAGATGCTTCTCAAGTAAATCCCAGGGCGTCATTCTCCCATTGTACTCAGCCTTGGTGAGGCCGCAGCTGGAGTACTGTATCCAGTTTTGAGTTCCACAATTCAAAAAGGATGTGGAGAAGCTTGAGAGGGTGCAGTGGAGAGCCACACTCATGATCAGAGGTCAGGAAAACAGACCATGAGAGGCATGGGACTCTTCAGCCTGGAAAAGTGCAGGCTCTGGGGTGATGTCATGGCCACCTATAAGTTTATCAGGGGTGCTCTCCAGGATCTGGGGGAATGTCTGTTCACTAGAGCACCTCAAGGGATGACAAGGTTGAATGGTCACAAACTTCTCCAGGACCCTTTCAGACTGAACATAAAGGGAGAACTTCTTTACTGCCCGAGCCCCAAAGGTTTGGAATAGATTGCTACCTGAGGTTGTTCAAGCACCTACTTTGAATGCCTTCAAGAGACATCTGGATGTTTATCTTGCTGGGATCCTATAATCCTTCCTGATTTCCTGGCCCTGGGGCAAGGGGCTGGACTTGATGATCCTCTGAGGTCCCTTTGAACCCTAATGTCTATAAGATAACAGATTAGATTGACCCAAAGAACCTCATCTGCCAGTGCCACGGCCTTAGACCACAACCCCTAGCACCTGACTGTAAGGACACAGGGTCCTGGGCACATTGAAGCCCCAGGACTGGGGCTGGCAGGGAGAGTTCTCTGGAAGTTGCTGGAGAAGAAGCTCCTGCAGGAGAAAGAAAGGCTCTGTCACTCTGGCTGCCTGAGATGCTGCCGGTGCTACTGTGCTGCTTGCTAAGGGTGTGTGTAGGTGACATGGGGGCCCCAAGTTGAAGCAGTGGGTTTTAAAAATACACTGCTGCAATTTAGGTCTTATTGACCCTCCCCCCCTGTGTCATGCACACACTCAACTGACTTACCTGCCAATGGCCAGAGCAGTCCCTGGGCTGCAACGGGGGCTGGTGCTTCTCTCCACGGAAGGTGGCACCCACACACAGGCACTGAGCTTAGGCAGTCCTTGGAGGTACTAGAGCCACGGTGGGAAGCACTGGGCCCCTGTGCAGCTTGGGCAGGCAGGCAGGCTCCAGGATGGTGGGGCAAGGAAGATCAGGCTTGCCACTGTTCTTGGGCAGAGCCTGCTTTCCTGGGCTGCTGCCAGGCTGCCTGCACAGCTTTCTACAGAGCCATAAAGCTACACAGGGTCAGGTGCTTCATTCCATGGCTGTAGGGACAGCAAACTAAAACTCCTCGAATCTGGAACGCACTCCCAGAAGAGGTGATGCAGTCACCCTCCTTGGGCTGAACAGGCACCTTGTTAAGCTCATCTGAACCCAATAACTTCCTGCCCACAGCAGGGGACCAGGCTTGATGATCTTACAGGTCCCTTCTGGTTCTGCGATTCTATGATTAGTACAATTGCTTAAGAATGAGACAGCAAAGTGGCTTATTCTTAAGTAACTGCACAAGCATCCAAAAAAGGATTTTTCCTTTGTCTCCATCCAAAGGAAAAATCAATCAAAGAGATTTTTGATCAGATAGTGCTGGAGCAATTTGTCTGGGACCAGGAAGGTAAGGTGAGGGGATGGGTAGAAAGCCACCAACCCCAAACACTCAAGGAAGCAATAAAGTTAGCAGAGGACTATGTGGAAGTAGGAAAGGATACAGGTCAAGAAGGGGAAGACCCCAGCATTCGGGGCATAGACAGAAGTGATACAGAGATAAAGTGAAAGGAAGCGAGAGGGAAGGAGGGAGTGGGGATGGAGATCAGAACCACATAACCAGGAAACAAGGGGTAAGGAGCCTCTATCAGGTAAAGGATGCACTGACCAGTATACAAAAAGGTAAGAAAGGAAAACGGTGGAAGGTGTGGTGAAGGAGGGGGAAAAGGCCAGGTACCCCGGATCACTTTCCTGGTAGAGTAATCGGGTTAGGGTTAAGGTTACCCATTACCCATTCAAAAGTTTGCTATAAAAACTTGGTCTCCCCACCTTATGCCAACACTGGATATAAATAAACAAGATATTTAACGAAGATTAAAAAAAATAGAGAGACATAAAAAGGTGGATTGTACAGCTTCTGTGTAACCTTGGGTGAACTGTGTCTCTTTCTGCCTCACTGATGGGACAATTATAGTTTTTAATTTAGACTTTGTAATACTAACTTGCTCAGGACAATCTGCTCTTTAAAATGCTAGCTTGAAATTATAGGCAGACAAGGTTCCTTGGCTGAATCTTATATCTTTTATTAGACCAACACAAATAGTTGGAAAATAGTTATTAAGCAAGCTTTCGGGTTCAAAAACCCTTTGTCAAGGAAGTTTCAGCAGTTGGTGTGTGTGTGCTCTTCCTGGATGGGATGAAAAGTAAAGAAGCCAGGGGCTGGGCGGGGGAGTCAGTCACCAGGCAGATTATAATGTATCATAAATCCAATGTCTATATTTAGTCCATGATTTTTAGTATTCAGGAGGTTGCTCAAGTGGAATTCATAGGCTTGTCTCTGGGAAGTGTTGTGTAAGTTTCCTTTGAGGGTCAGGACTGAGAGATTGGAGAGAGAGTGGTTTTCTTGTGAGAAATGTGTCCTCACCGGTAATTGGGTATTATTTCAGTCTTCTATAGATTTCCAGTGTGCGTTCATTCTGGTGCGCAGCTGTTGTCTGGTCTCTCCTACATATCTTCCATCAGGGCATTTGGTGCATTGGATGAGGTATATCACATTTCTGGAGGTGCAGCTGTAAGACCCTGGGATGCTGATGGCTCTGTTGTGGGGGCTAGTAATAGTGTGGGTAGTGGAGATGTGTTGGCAGGTTTTGCATTTCTTGTCCTGGCACGGTCTGGATCCTTTTGGTGCGTTCTGGGCTTGAGGAAGTTTGTTTCTGGTGATGAGTTTAGCGAGGTTTGGTGCTTGTCTGAAGGCTAGGATGGGTGCTCTGGGAAGATCTTTTTAAGAATAGAGTCTTTTTCTAGTATGGATTGCAATTGTTTGAGGATTTTCCGTACAGGTTCAAAGGAGGGGCGATAGGTCATAACCAGAGGCGTGCGATTTGTGGGGGGGGGGGTCATGTACTGCAGCAGTTCTTCACATGGTATCCGGGTGGCTCTTTCAAATGTACCATCTATCTCTCTGGAGGAGTGTCCTTGCTGCGTGAAAGCCTTTTTCAGATTGGTGAGGTGGCAATCCCAGGTGTTCTCTTCAGTACAGATGCGGTGGTATCAGAGGGCTTGGCTGTGTATCACAGCTTTTTTGGTGTATTTAGGGTGATTGCTGGTTCTGTGCAGATATGTATGTTGGTCTGTGGGTTTCTTGTATACTGTGGTCTGTATTTTATCATTCTGGATACTGATCATCGT
>JAGPOW010000724.1:510787-533432 GCA_030014935.1 Caiman crocodilus | reverse complement strand
ATATGTATGTTGGTCTGTGGGTTTCTTGTATACTGTGGTCTGTATTTTATCATTCTGGATACTGATCATCGTGTCTAAAAAGGAGATGCTGGTGCTGGACCAACATGGCTACAACCTACAGTCCTGCAGCTTGAAATTATTGCAATCAAAGTTTTTTTTATTAACAATTCTTACTTATTCATATGTTTTCATGCTGTAGCAGCCAACTTTAGATTTTAATTTTAAATTCAAGCCATATGCAGGTGTACTGGTAGCAGAAATACTTATAAGCCATACCATTTTACTTTAAGTCCAGGTAGATAATACAAAAATCACCCCTTTTTAACTTCCAGGCTATGAAAAAATTCTATACATGACAAAGCATGCTTAGATTGTTCAGCAGCCATGAATTATTATTACCATTAAATTTATAAACAGAAAACTATCAGACTATTTTTGCAAATACAAAATTAAAATCCTATAGTACCTCAAATGTGCATCAGATCTTGCTCTTTGCTGAAATCAACAGAAATTTTCCTATGAACTTCAGCATGGCAAGGTTTTGACCCATAAATACTGAAGAAAGGTATTAAGTAACTGTAAATCAACATAACTTTGAGTTTGGAGGATGAAATCATGGGCATATTAAAGCAATAGTTGATTCACCCCACCTGAGCCTTGGGCCAAATTGAATTATTGGCTGTTTTCTGCTCTGCATTCCATGCACAATTAATGTTGCCCCTGAACATTATCCTTTACAGGACATAAGGCTTTAGAGGACTCCACAAAGCTAAGATGGTCTTCAGTGCTTAGAGATGCAGACTTGGTAGGAAAAAAATAAACTCGGCTGTGCGTTATGAAGTTTCTATGTTCCAGACGAAATTGCTTTAAGATGCTTCATTGGTTTCAGAAATAAGTTATGTACCACAATAAACAAATCAATCTCTAGGGGATTAAAATTCCATTCACAATCATCTTTGAATATAAATGAGGAAATATTGAATAAAGGAAGATTTGCTGCTAAGTAGGTTTACATTTAAAAAGTACATTATCAGAACTCTGAAATGTTTGATATTGAGCAACAAGAAGGCTGTTGAAAGGTCATCAGTAAAAAGTCATTATTTTTTTCTATCAAAATAGAAAAGCAAACAAGTATTACAAAACAGAATAATTTGAACATTAATCACCAATATATGTCACTTGTGGACCTGTTCAGAGATTATGCTTTGAGTGGTAATTTATTTTGACAGCCATCTCAAAGCCCACGCTGAAGCAGATGGCAGCATTCCAAACCTTCTGAGCTTAATTGTGTGTTAATGAACCATGAGCCTAAATCACTGACCAAGGGGGAATGTAGGCTGTAGTCTTCTGCTCTCCTGTGTGTTCATCACTTTTGGTTTGCAACTTGCTTTTTCCATCTGTGGCAGCCACTAAAGTCTATGGAAAAAGTTCTCTGGATTTTCTTAGGCCTGAATCAAGTCTTCATGTGCAAGCATACAGAAGTGAAAGGTTTTGATCTATCTAGCTTTCTGGAACATGTACATCACCAAAATAAGATTTAGCAAGTCGGTTTGAAGAGTTTACCTATGTCTCCAAACTACAATACTGTTGTTTTAAGTACCACTGGTGCAAGGTAAGAGTCATAATTTGCAAGTTATTCAGACCATTTTAGAAGTTAAGCTAGTAGTCATGATCATGTGTTATTTTAATACCTTACTACCTAGAGAGCTTTATTTTTTTCTTCTCCAAACTAATGCTAGATCCACATGAGTATGCATACACAGGATTTGGCTCAATATCCTTATTGAGTAAAATTTCTTACATGAATTTTGATTTGCTAAACCAGCCCAAGGTTTAGACAGGGGAGTAAAAGTCAAAGGTGGATCCTCAAGCTGGGGTCATAGCCCCATTCCAAGCGAATAGAACTATAACATTTGTTATGATGTAGTGTGTGTTGTGCATTTTCCCCAATTAACTGCTTTTATGGCTTTGAACTGCTGTTTATCAAAAACCTATTTTTTTCCTCCAAAAAACTCTGCCAGACTCAAACCTTTGAGAAGTTTAGAATTATACTATACAAAATGGACTACAATGTATAATAGGATATCCAGTCTGTATAATTAAAGTGGTATGAATACTCTGCATCATAGGGGGTGGTAGAAATCGGCGGTGTTTGCAGATTATAGATGGAGAATCTAATCTGTCTTTAACTTTTCATATAGTTCAAAGAGGGAAAGAAGGAGTTTCTAATTTGCCATCTGGGAAATCAGACAGCAGGTAATGTTTGTGGCTACCAGTGGGTAAATGAGTTGTAGAATGGGTTTATGGTCTGTATGTGGTACTAGAAAAAAAGTATAACAGAGGTTTAAGATGAAATTTGTTTTTAGAGCAAGTAATGACATTCCATTTATGTGCATTTATTTATGGCATTGAAACTGTCAGGGTATTGGAAGATTTTTCGACATTCCCTTATCTCAGGGGTGTCAAACTCACCCCATGCCCTATTTGGACCAAAGAACTCCTCGCTAGCTGGATTTTTTAGAGCAAACAGAGGCTACAGTTAGGGAGGCAGCACAGGCAGAGGGGCAAGCAACTGTGGGCTATCCCCTTGTTCACCATGCTGCCGCCAACAGGGCCACAGATTCTGTAGCAGCCCCCCTCCACCCTGCCCCGAGAGCCATGTCCCCGGATTCCCTGGCCTACCAGTAGCCTGGCAGGCTGCATGGACAGTCCATATGTTGGACACCTCTGCCTTAACTCTTTGGATTATCTAGTATCTCTTTGGATTATCCTATATAGTTTGTCATTTGTTTTAAGTAATCTACTGTTATTTGAAGCCATATATATGTAAACTAATACCTTTTTTATAATATAGATATGTTACAGATATATTATAGATACACATATATTACAGATACTAGAAATTGTTTACCAGTTTTCCCAAAGGTCACTTCTTCTTTCAAATAAACCAGTATTTGAAAGATATCACATACTGAAAGATATCCTGTACTCAATAGACCATCAATATGCAATCTATATATTAAGATTTCTCTCATTTTCTGGCTTTTTATTACTTTTTCACCCAGGTCTGATTTCCTGCACTGTAGCTGGATACTAGGAATTTCAGTTTTAAGGGTGATATGCCAACACCTCAGCACCTGCATTCAGCCTAAATGCTGGGTCTAGAGTCTAGATTTCTTCCCCTGTTTTACATCATGATAAAGTTGAGATTTTTCACAGATTTTGACAAAAGATGCATATGAGGATTGACTTTGTAGGTTAAGGGTTAAAGCCCTCACCTGCAGGTGGGGAGTCTTGGGTTTTGTTCCCTGCTGACGGCTATATTCTGTTTTAGCCAATGACTAGGCAAAGTAAGATACGTGACTAAAACAATGATCCCTTATGTGCTCTCTTTTTAGCTCAAAGTGAGTGACTTGATTAGGATCTCATAGTAGGTCAGTGGCAGAGCCAAGAAAATAATCTAAAGATTATTGCTTTTCCTGACCCACTGGGTCCATTGCTTCGCCTTCCCTCACTCTGGAATAATTCTAATTGGAGCTATTTGACATTCAACTAAGATCCAATGTCTGTGGTGCAGGCCCTTGTCTTTGTCATGTCTGAACTAAAAAAAAAATCACAGAGTGACTTATAAAGGGGTTTGGAAAGTGGCAGGTTTTGTGGCTGAGGACTCCCTACCGGAAAATGGAAAACCCATGGTTACTCTGTGACTTCCAAGAGCTCTTAAATGGCAAGTTATTCTGTGATAATCAAAAAGGACAATCCTCATTTGTTTCATAGTAGCACACACCCAGGAAAACTCGTCCTTTTTAATTTGGAATTAATTAAATTCATTATTTTTTAGCAACTTAGTATATTGTATGAGTCTTTGTTAATGAGAAAAGAAATGGAATATGTTCATAATCACAAAACATGAGGCTGAGAAAAAAAATCACAATTTAAACACAGCAGATCCTAGGGAAAGCTTATAAAAAAAAGGTCTCTGTCTACAACTGGCAGGTAAGGCTCTTTGAGTAGATGCGATATCTTTTATTAGACCAACTGAGTAGTTGGGAAAAAGTTGTTAGCAAATTGTTGGGTGCAATCATCCTTCTCCGGGCATACAGAGTCTGAGACAGGATGTCAGTGAGAATGTAAATAGGTAAAATTAGGAAAACAAAAAAGATAAAGCAAAGAAGGGAGGGGAAGAAAAGCAGGGGGGGGAAAGCCAAAGGTGAATAAGGGAGGCACTACAGTGATAGTAATTCAAGGTAGAAAAGAGACTGTCTGTGAAACAGGAAAATCACTGGAAATTAGGAAGAGAAAGGGCAGAAAAATAGGGGAGACGAGGGAAAAAAACAGAGTGAAGAGAGACAAAAAACATAACAGGTCAGGTCTGGCAGGTACTAAGTGAACAGATGTCAGGCAGGTTGTAATGTGTCATAAATCCAATGTCTATATCAAGTCCATGATTTCTTGCATCCAGAATTTTTATGAAGTGAAGTTTGTAGGCTCATCTATGAAAGGTGTTTTCATAGGACCATGCAAAACAGCACCTTTTTGTTCTGACTTCCATTTCAGTGACTCAATGGGACAGTGTTACATTTCGTTTTGAAGCACTGTTCCAGTTCTTTTTATCTAAACTGTTTCTCTGTTTTGACGTTGTTTCAACATTTCACCCATAGGCTATAATAGGGAAGCACAGAACTGACTATAACTTCGTCATTTCTTGGCAGATTTGAATAAAAACAGCAGAGATGGTAGCTATGAACTCTGCCAAGTTTCAAGGAGATAGGGGCAGGGATTTCTGGGAAACTGCACCTCAAGCTACTGACCACCAAAACTTGTAGCTCGTGCATGTGTGTGTGCAAGGCACAATTGTTTTCCCATCCCTCCCCCAGAGCACTGGGATAGGAAGGGATCTCAGGGAAGGATAGCAGTCACTGGCCAGCCACATATGTCAATATCAGAGCAGACCTTCCCCACTCTTCCCCCTCCCTCACCTTAATTTTTGTTTCCCTGCAAGCAAGCCCGGTTCAAAACTCGAAACATTTCAACTGCCATTGTTTCATTCCAAAGCTGTTTTTGAAGCCTTTTGTTTAATTTAGATTTCACTGTTTCAAGCTCAAAACAAATCAAAATGAAACACCTGTCAATTTTGCATAGCCCTAGTGTTTTGTAATTTCCCCTTGAGCATTAGAACTGAGAGATGAGAGAGGGAGGGAGTGTTTTGAGAGAAGTGTGCCCCCAACAGGTAGTTGGGTATTTTTGTCTTTGATAGATTTTCAGTGTTCGGTGATTCTGGTGCACAATGTTTCTCTAATATGCAGTTTAAATGATTCTCCAATGCCAAATTGTTTATGATAAAGTTAAGGATTGCTTGTCTTAAGTCTTATGAAGGGCTTAAATTTTAATGTCATAAGAAGGTTAACTTCTATACTGTCCCCAGTGAAGAATTTTGTATTTAGGTTTGGACCACCAGAGACTAGGTATTAACTGACTACAACAGAAGACATCAGGTTTGTTTGGTTTTTTTCCTTTTCCTGTATTCATGCTCTGTAAATAATTAAAAATATATTTCCCTAGTATACTAATACTGTTGGATGAGAAGACTAACATAGTTAGCCCTTCTTTAGGACCACATTACACATTAATTCTAGGCAGATCCTGCAGTGTTTAACCTTTGGATTGTCCACATATTAATACCTGAAACTAGTTTTAAACACATTTTAGGCAGTTTAAGTTACATCACTCCAGGGCAGGTAGTATCTTTGATCCATATTGCCCAGCTAATATTCCATTAATGTGTATAGCCACTCCCCACAGATGAGCCACCAAAGTTGCAGTCCTCCAGCATCCTAGGATGCGATGTCCTCTACCTAACCCTCCTCTTCCATGTGAGGGAACTTTCCACTCCCTGAACTCTACTGCCCGGCGGGTGGGGTGATACTGGTACAAAGCCAACTCCCCCTTCTGCCCCTGGTGGGGTGACCTTCCCACCCCCCCCAGAGGTGAAACCCCATTCCAACAGCCTATAGAACATATGTCAGCAAGCCAGGCTGCAGGACAAAAATGGGTCTGAAAGTTAGGTCTATGGGGTGGTGGAAGAGAACAAGATAGGGGACTGATTGGGCTCCCATGAGCTCAGACTTCCTTCCTGACTCAGGGGCAGTAGCTCTCCCAAAACCACCTTCACTCATCACTCCCAACATTCCTGAGCAGCATGTCCAGCACCTTCCACACAACAGTCCCTAATCCCAGTTTACTAAAACTTATAGCTACTAACATACTAACTTATGTTATAGCCCGGGGCTTATGTTTTGTGTTTGTTGTTTAACACCAGTGGATTGGGTGAGGCTATAAGGGGATGGAGGAGGCCTCATAGGGGACCCATGGTAGCGGGGGGAATCTAGTGCCAGAGAGGGCACAGTAGTTGGGGTGCACTGACCCCAGCACCAGAGAAGGTGTAGCATTTGTGGTGCACCAGCCCAAACCCCAGAGAGAGCGGGTGGCGAGAGAAGACCCAGAGAGGAGGGCTGTAAGGGCACAGAGTGAGACAGGGCTGCGGAGAGCCTAGGAAGGACAAAGGGGGTCCAAATTACCACACGGCACAAATCAAGCCACTTCTGTATCATCTGTGAGGTTTGGGCTGCGGTGTAGGGGAGGAAAAAGGAGCTGCAGATAGCACCCCTGGCATCAGGGCAATAAATTCCCACTAATTACCATCTACAAAATAATTTACCAACAACGTGGGAGGTGAGAAAGCAGGCAGTTGGCCCATAACAGGAGGGCGGGGTCATTGATAGACAGACCCCAGAAGAAGCATTCCTGTTCCAAGGTTATGTAGGTTGGTAAATGTGATATCTTGTATTAGGCCAACTAAATAGTTAGAAAAAGTATTCTTTGCAAGGTTTGGGGCACAAACACCTTTTTCAGGCATAAGGATAGTCTGGTGGTGTTGTATGTACTCTCCTGGGTGGAACAAAAAACAATATGCAAATGTGTAGCAGTGAAGATTACAGGTGATGAGAGACAATTGGTGAGCAGTGGGAGGGAAAAGGAGGGAGTGTTGACCTGGTGATAGGATGTAGGAAGTAAAAGGTAGAGAGGTCACCTGGAGCTATCAGATGGCAGGTGGGTATAGTGTGCCATAAATCCAATATCTATATTCAGTCTACATTCTTTGTATTCAATAGATTTATGAAGTTTTCAGGCTCATCTATGATTAGAATGGAGATTAGATTAGAAATGGAATAAAATATTGGAGCAAAAGTGTCTGTATCACACAAACTATGCAAGGAACAAATGACTGCTAGACAGATTATTGTTTTGTCAGATTCATTATGAATATCTGGCTTACTGTGAAACATTGACAACAGGCAAAAGCAACACAAAGGACTCTCAACTCCAAATCTCTTCAACACCCAAAGATCTGTAAGGATCTCCACTGGCATCTCCACAAAAAGCTCTCTGCCCGATCAACAAATGAAGGCAAAATTGAGGAACTATGGAAGGAGTTTAAAACTTCTGTCCTCATGGCCTGTGCTGAATCCATTAGCTATACCATTCATTAAACACTAAGACTGGTTTGATGAGAGCAGTGCCAAGATCCAAGCACTCCTCAACTGGAAGACAAGGGGTTATTCTACTTGGCAGAATAGTACCTTGTCTCAGCAAAACAAGACGCATCAGTCCCTCAAAACCAAAGGTTAAAAGGATAATTTGGGAAATCAAAAATCAGTAGTAGCAAGACAATGCCAAGGAGATTCAGTTCTATGCTGACAAATATGGATATGCAACAAAAGACATCTATAGACAATTTTCTCATGGTCCAACTTCCCTGAGATCACAGGATGGCTTGATTCTTCTCAAAGACAATGAAGCTAAGCTAGAATTAATTGACTGTGGTGGATGTTACCATCTAATCCATCCCCCAGCACTCTGAAAGGCCCTATCCAGAAGTCTGGTGTGCCATCAAGGAAACCAAAAATAACAAGGCTACTGGACTGGATTGAATACTTGCTTAAATCTCCAAGGCTGGCAGCAAGGAACTGGTACTGAGACTCCACAAATGCATTCTTTGAACCTGGAACAAAGAGATCCTTGGAGGATTGACAAATGCCAACACCATGACTATCTTCTTCAAGGAATGAAATAAGTCTGTGTGGGGAAACTACTAACGTATTGCCTTCCTTTCCACAGCAGGGAAGATCCTCACCCACAATTTCCCAAACCATCCACTTGCTTTGGAAGTCCTGCCAAAAATTTTAGTGTGGTTTCAGAGCATCCCATGGAGCAATTGACACAATCTTTGATGCCTACCATATCCAAGAAGTGTTGGGAACAGTATCAGGACCTGTATGTAGCATATATTGACTTTACTAAGGCCTTTGATTCTATAAATCATGAAGCCCTAGGGAAAGTGTTGGCCATATCTGGATGTCCTGAAAAGTCAATCAAGAACCTGAGGCTTCTCCAGGACCAGATGACTGACTTTTCTATGCAGTGGATCAGAGTCAGATCCACTTGTCATTTGAACTGGGGCCAAACAAGGATGTGTCATTACCCCAACTCTGTTCTCCATTTTTTTTTTTGACAGTCATCATCATTCTTATTAAACAACTTTGGTGCATCTTTCTCTCTCTCTCTCTCTCTCTCTCTCTCTCTCTCTCTCTCTCTCTCTCTCTCTCTCTCTCAAAAAAAAACACCCAGATCCAGGTATACAATGCGATCATCCCCACCCTCTTCTACAGATGTGAAACATGGGTGACCTACCGTCATTATCTCAGGAGCCTGGAGAAGCATCATCAACAGTGCCTCCAGAGAATCCTTCACATCAAATAGGAAAATTGTTGTACAAACACTTTGCTGAAGCCAGTATTACCAGCATCAAGTTGGCGATGCTCAAGCATCAACTTCACTGGAGCATACATTGCCTGTGGATGCATGACTTGACTCTCAAAACAAGTGAGTAATAACCTAAGATCTCAAAGTGACCAGAGGAAATACTACAAGGACAAGTTCAAGGCATACCTTAAGAAATGGGATGCAGACGTCAAGAGTTGGGAGAAGCTGGATGCCAACCAACTCCAATGGCACCACAACCTTAACCAAGTGGCAGCCTGTTTTGAGACTAAGCATCTTTCCCTCAAAGCATGAGAGAGGGAGCAGAGGAAGGAAAAGGAGAGGAATCCCAGTCTGCAGAAAAAACCTGCAAGTTCTGTAGATACATCTGTTGCTCTAAGATTGGTCTTCAGATGACTTAAGAGTCCAATCAGTGAGCGACGGTAGAGATCATCCTCCAAGTAAGGAACTACCAACAGCAACACACAAAGAATCTGGTGGTTAGCAGTGAGCTAATTCCAGATTTGAATTAGCTAGCCTAGTTCTTGTTCAATCAACTAAGATGGAGACTTCTATACTAGACTGGTGATAGCTGTGGAGCTATGTGTAAATGCAGTGTCCTTATTGCTTGATTCTTCAAAGCAATCTAACAAGGCTTCATCGGCACTTGCTAACATAGAAACCTCTCATTCTTAAGTCCTGTTGTTCTGTTTCGGTGCAGCAAAAGCACTACACACTATCCCCATCTCTCCTTGAGATGAATATTATTAGCTTTAATTTATCCGTTGGGATATGGTAGCTATTAAATTCTTTTATTCAGTCCTGGGGGATAGAGAGATTGTCACACCAACTCTTCAAGAGAAGGAACCAAACCAAAATGCAGAAGCAGCAGAGTTGTAGCAATGGATCATGAAACAAGTTGGGTGACTCATTTGAATAATTTTTTTTTCCTGGATTTTGAATGAGAACTGTAGTTTTTCAAGATATCTGTCAGCACAGCACCTTTAAGTAGGGAAAGTAGCATTTTTGGGAGGTGGTGACATTTGTTAATACTTATTTTGGTGAAAACTTCACTCGAGACCAACATCCTCAGTTTATCCTTCAGTCCTTTCAAAGATAAGTTCCCAGTGAAGTTTATTATAGTACCAAAATCTGAGCTATGCTGAGGATTTTCATTACCTTCATTCAGGCAGAAATGTTAAGATCTGTGCTGACTTAATTGAATGCAACTTATTAGACAAGTGGTTCCCACCCAGAAGTAACGGTGCATTTCTTCATGTTGTGGTAGAAAGCAAGAAGTTCACAATGGCCACATCTACACAAAATATTGACTGTGTAGTAGCTTTGTTACATGAAGCATGAAACGACGCTACTGCACAGTAGCAACAAGTTACTACCACCAAGGTTAGTATCACCTAAAAATCATTCATCAACACTACTTGTATAAACAAGAGCTAAGTGACTTCAGAGTCAGTGTCTCCTGTAGATGTGGCCAATGAATACAATTAAAGTGTTGTTGTTATTACTTTAGAGCAAGGGAGTCAAACTCATTTGAGTTGGTGTCTCATGCAGAGTGCTGGATGGCCAGTACCACTGTGCCAGTTCAGCCACAGAGTTAACAGTGCTGCTACTCAAACTCTATTTCTGGAGCTGATGGGGCCACTATGTCAATGTAGCCAATGTTGTGCTTAGGGGTAAATATCAACCTGCCGTCAATTTGTATGCCAAGTGCTAATGAAAACCCAGAAGACCTGTGGCAGATAAAGGGGTGGGTGGCATTAACCCCCTGAGAGTTGACCATGCTGGCCATGGTAACCATGGCAAAAAGCCCTGGAAGCCAGATCCATAGTCAAGTCATCTGGCCAGAAAGAAGCCCTGCATTCCAAATTATCCATCTCCATGGGAAAGATGCAGTCTGCAGCCTACATATTTGATACCCCTGCTCTAGAGTGATACGTTAATCTGTACTGTGTAGCTCCAAGATGTCTAAAGTACACACACACACACACACACACACACACACACACACACACACACACACCCTTTGCTGATGAACAGCAGCTGCACTGGCAGCAGTGGGAGCCCAACAGTAGTGAGCAGCGATCTCCCACAGACGCCGTCAGCACTGCCAGTGGCAGAGGGGGCAGTGGCAAGCACCAACCACTGGTCGGCAACCACCCTCAGGCACCGCTGGCAGTGTGGCCCACCTTCAGATAGGGGTGGCAAGCAGCAACTGCCTGCAGGTGCTGCCAGTGCCTTTTTGCAGGGTGTGCACATGCACCCCCTACACATTACTTTAAAGCCTCAAATTACAAAAACAAGCAAAGGCAGGAGCATTTAGCCATATTCCCTTCAGCTGAAACAGGTGAAATTCCATACTAAAGACTTAAGGAAAGTCAGAGATCAGTTCATCTTTATTACCTCTATCATGATTTTTTTTTTTAAACAAACAGCTGAAAAGAAAAGAAAGGAGTTAACTACTTCATCATTAGAGACAAACATCTTCCATTTGATTCTGGAGACAAAATATTCATTTTCCATACAAGCTGTGATAAATGTACTATCATTTGCTAGCTAAAGAAGAAGATTGTTTTCCAGTATCTCACTGGTAGCTAGAAGATGATAATTCTGCTCTTAGGCAAGACTGCTCTGTTGCAAGTAAATCAAAAGCTGAAAAGATGCTATGTAATGTCATCTATATAGTAGGCCAGAAAAAGGCGGTACATGATGAGCTTCCCTAGTATCTCATTTAGAAATCTTGGGTTGGCAAGCTAAGTAATTATATAGATTTTTTTCTATACAATTTGAACTAGGCACTTGTGCATCAATATAAGGAAACTTTTTATTCTGGAGTATCAAACATACCCTGAGTCACAGGCTAGATCTGGACTGCAGGGGCTCATTCTGGTCTGAGTCCATGAAGCCAGTAGCACATGCAGTGGGGTGTGTTCAGGCAGCACAGATCTGCATCTGGAAAACAGTACAGGTGCAGGCATTTGCTGCTACTGGCTATGTTGATCAGGGACTAGGGAGTCCAACATCTGCAGCAGGGCATACCCTTCTGGCAGTCTGCTGGACTACATGGAATGGTGCTTGATCTGGCCCATCAGCCCTATATTCGATGCCCCTATTTTACACTGTAGAACACAGCCATCATTTTTGGGGTAAATAGAGCTACTTGCATGAGTTAAGTATAACCCTTCTGCCAGGCCCTGGCAGCAACAAGGGCTGGGTTCAATTTTGTGGTACTAAATATTTTACCTTGGCTTGATCCCCAACCCAGACCACCTGGGAAACAGTAAATGAATTACTAGGGTGCCCCACATAAACAAAAAGCCTCTTTGCAAACAGTGTAAAACACAAAGACAGATTTATTACAGAAGACAAAGAAAAACACCAAATGCAATTTAAAAGACTACTAAGTAACTACTAGGGTTTTGCACAGCTTTGGTAGCCAATTTGATTCAGAAGAGATTCAGCCCAATTCAGGGACCAAATCTCTGAATCCAAATAGAATTGGGAGACTAATTAAACACTCTGATTTGAATGCTTTGAATTGATTCAATTTGGAAAAAAGTTTCAGAAATAGGCTAGACAGGCACCTGGAAGAGCTGCCTTCAGATTGTAAGTCTGTTGGGGTTGGGGGAGGGAGAGATTGGGTCTGAGGCTGAAACAAGCTGTCCAGCCACAGCAGAAGTGCATGAGACTCAGGGAGAGGGGTGGGATGTAGGCACAGCAGCACTGGGAGCAGGGGCTCTGCCCTGCTGCTATTTGTCCAGCTGGGGTGGGGGGACAGGATGCAGGCATGGCTTGCTACAGGCAGAAGGGGAAAGTGGCAGCAGAACATAGCCCCCCCTCATAGCGCCACTGTGCCCACATCTCCCCTCACCCCCAGCTGAGCAAGCAGCAGCAGTGCCGCCCCCTCCCCTGCCATCTAGGCAAGTGCCAGCCGGGCAGAGTCCCTGCTCCCAATGCTGATGCAGGCAAGGTAATGCTGGGAGCAGGGGCTATGCCCTACTACTGCTTACCCAGCCAGCACAGGGGTAGGGGGGTGCAAAGTGGGTGCAGCAGTGATGGGAGCTGGGGCTACACCCTGCTGTTGCTCACCCTCTTCTGCTAGAAGCAAGGTTCACCTGCATTGTGCCCCACCCCACAACTAGGCAAGTAGCAGTAAGGCAGAACCCCCACTCCAGTCACTGCCATGCCCACATCTTCCACTCCTCTCCTTAAGTCCCACACCTCTCCACCCCAGCTAGGCAGCTCCTGGCACATATAGCAGGAAAGTGCTGCCCAGGCCCCTGTAGCCACTACCTGGTCCTCCAGTCTCACGTTCAAAATGGAACATAAAAACAAATCAGCTCCTTCACAAAACAAATAGTCTTCCTCACTAAGGGAGGATGTAGCCCACAGATCCTACCTCCCACAGAGCCATTGCACCCAATCTGTCTCTCTCCTGGGACCTCTTGTGCATACAGGACCACTTGCATGATCAGAGACTGGTTTTATATCCCCAAATCCTATTTCCTTCCTGACATGTGACTAGATCTTCTGCACCCAGGCACCAGGTGGAGCTGATTGCCTCATTAGCTCCCTAGCCTTTTTAGTCCTTGACTCAGTCATCTACTACTCTTTGCTGCCTTTCCTGGACCTTACAGCAATAAATGGAGACTAGGAAGTCCACTCCTCTTTTTCCTTGCCATTTTAAATAAGTAAAAAAACTAGAGCTTTAAGTCATTTGCCTTATGGCCTGATACCCTGTCAAACTCTCTGTCTGCCAAGCTCTCTACCTTGGCAATACAATCTGATACCAATGCTGAAGGCAGGTCAAGAAAATATCATCAGCGAGTTCTCCATATTGCTGAAACTGTGATGACTTTTATTAAATTGTTGGATGCAATAACAGGTCAATAAAAAAAGAGAAAACAACAACTAAACACTTTGACCTCATCTGGTATCATAAAAGGAACCGAATTGGCTAAAGGTCTTGTCACATGTTCACTTCTAGCAGTTGCAAATAATTGGAATGTAGTGACGTAAAGTGAGTACTTGTTA
The DNA here is from genome assembly GCA_030014935.1 of Caiman crocodilus. Classification (NCBI taxonomy): domain Eukaryota; kingdom Metazoa; phylum Chordata; order Crocodylia; family Alligatoridae; genus Caiman; species Caiman crocodilus. The sequence goes on along the minus strand of JAGPOW010000724.1, from coordinate 519,560 downwards.
AGCGAGAACCTTTGACTGAAAGGGAACAACTTTGCAATGACAAGAGGGCAGTTAACAGGTTCTAAACTTGAGCGTGCATCTGCTTGGATTTTAATTGCACTCAGTGGAGGCATCTACACATGTGCTTTCTGAGGAGTTGATTATCACCATTGATATATCTCACACTATTAGACTGAAGTAAACTAATTAATTCTGCCATAGGATAATACCATCCAACACAAGTACTATCCTATAGTGGAGTTATTTAGCGTGCCACAATACATACGTAGACAATGACCGGGGCTGGCTGAGGCATGAGGATGCTACAGTGCGGATGATGCTTGTGTGTAAACTCTGTGCCCAGGAACAATAAACTTCAGTGTGAACTGCACCAGAGCTTATTCAGCCATGCTAATTGCACATGTAGATGTCCTCAGTAAGTGTTAAGTTGAACATGTGGCACCTGCCTAATTTTCTGTTTCCTAAAATAGAGGTAGATTTTCTATATGTGATGGGTGCTATTTAAATCAGTTCCCCAATTCCTTTCAGATTGGTCCTTGGCCAAATGCCCTCCATCTATCAGTTGCCCTCCATCTATGCCCCAGTCTATTTTTGAGCTAAGGTCACTCTGAAGATGCAGTTGAATACTTTTAAGCACAATTCTTTTCATATGGAGAATCAAACTGGTTATAAGTGAACTGGTTACTATTGAAACAATTCGGCTGCAAGCAATCTATGCTAGTCATGCTGAATTAATTTAGCATGTTAGAGTTAGTATTACACAGAACCATCTCAATTGACAGCCTAATTCCCACAAAAAGTGAATTCTTGGAGGTTTTGCAAGGCCTCTGCTTCATTGTGGGACTACATGAGGAAAACTAAAACTATTTGAACTCTTCTGGATTTCTGTGCCACATGGACACCAAACAGCAATTGAGGTTAAATGTTTTTAGTCAAGTCAGTGTACAGTCCTGACATTTTTCTGTTTATGTAGCATGATTTTGCAGTAAGCCTATAAACCATTTGGACTACTCATAACCCAGTTCATGTACTGTATAAATACCCTAGTATATAATATATCACAGTTAGTGTCAACATTTCTCCAAGCAGAAAGTTTCCAATAGATGTCCAAGAACTTTCAGGAGCAGTACTAATGTTCAGTCTTGTAACAACCCTAAAATAAGGCCTCAGATACCAGGGCTGTGGTTTGTAGTAGTAGTAGTAGTAGTAGTAGTAGTATTCTTATTCCCTTTTTTCCCTGCCTAGTTAGAAGCAAAGCAACATGCATGTGTGTTCCAGTTTGGTAACTGGTGCAATGGGTGTTCAACATGCCTTCAAAAACACTTGTTTTTGTACAAGAATAATTATCTCTTGGCACTCGAGTTGTGAGAACGAGTGACTTGTGAGCAAGAGTTCTAAACCTTAATTCTTTACTGATAATTTCAAATGTATCCTTTAAACACTAATTCATAGAAGTCAAAAAGTTCTATTTAAATAGTCCAGAAAAATCCCTGATCTGACATTAAGGTCCTGATCTAATGCCTTGGTTATTGGTATTAGATAAAATGTTTAATGCCTTTAACCTTCATTATTTTAATGAGAAAGTTAAGTGCTCTCAGATAAGTTATGGTATTAAACCCTAATTACTGTGAACAACCAAGATAAATCAGTGTTTTCTAATCCTAAAATAAAAACTATCAGCTCTCTGGAAAATTTTAAGTCCCAGCCCTACAACACTTCTGACCCTTCTACAAGTAATTCTCCTCTCATTAATAGCCTCATGAACAACTATGCATCCCTTAATATCATTAAGGTTTGACCTAGTCATAATTAAAGGTTAAAAAATGGATTAAATGTTAGTAGTATTAACATCGGTACATCATCAAATCTCTTAACACAGCAATGTATTAAACCTGATAGATGTGATGAAGCATGGTCTTTCTTTGAGACCTGATTCATAGATTCCTAGAGTTGGAAGAGACCTCAGTGGGCCATCAAGTCCAACCCCGTGCCCCTGGCAGGCAAGAAAAGAAACACCAACCCTGGGGTCATGTAATCCCAGCCAGGCACCAGTCTCTTCTTGAAAACACCAAGGATGGGGCAAGCACCACCTCCCTCAGGAGCCCATTCCAGATTCTGGCAACTCTGACAGTGAAGAACTTTTTTCCTAATGTCCAGCTTAAACCTTCTCTTTAGTAGTTTATGGCCATTGTTCCTTGTCATTCCAGGGGGTGCCCTGATGAACAGATCGTCATCTACTTCCCTTATGAATGTGCACACTGCTACAAGGTCCCCTCTCAGCCTTCTCTTGGAGAGGCTGAAGAGGTTAAGGTCTCTTAGTCTTTCCTCATAGGGCTTTCCTGGCAGGCCTCTAATCAGGCAAGTGAATCTTCTTTGGACCCTCTCCAGGTTGTTTGCATCCTGCTTGAAATGCGATGTCCGGAACTGGACACAGTACTCCAGCTGCGGTCTGACCAGTGCTGCTTAGAGGGGGGAATCACTTCCCTGGATCTGTTTGTGAAGCACCTACAGATGCAAGACAAGGTGCAATTGGCTCTGCCGACTACTTCATCACATTGGTGACTCCTGTTCATCCTCGAGTCAACAGTGGCTCCAAAATGTTTTTCTGCTCCAGTGGACCTGAGAAGGTCGTCCCCCCAGCCTGTAGGTATGATGGCAGTTCCTCCTTCCTACATGCAGCACCTTGCATTTGTCCTTATTGAATTGCATCCGGTTGCTCTCTGCCCACTTCCCCAGCCTGTCTAGGTCATCCTGGATCTGGTTCCTCCTCTCCAAGGTATTAGATGCACCCCGTAATTTTGTGTCATCCATGAATTTGGACAGGATGCTTCCCACCTCCTAATCCAGATCACTGATGAAGATGTTGAACAGCACCAGCCCCAGAATTGAGCCCTGAGGTACTCTGCCCACATCTTTCCAGGTTGTCACTGACCAGCCCACTACCACCCTCTGAATGCGACCCTTGAGCCAATTTGCTACCCAGTATAATCATCTAAGACAAATCCCCTCCATGTATTTATAAGGGATACCTTGTCAAAGGCCTTCTTGAAGTTTAGATAGATAACATCCACCTTGATTCCTGCATCTAAACAATTGGTGACCTTGTCATAAAAGGAAGCTAGGATAGTCAGGCAGGACCTGCCTGCTAAAAACCTATGTTGTTACCCCTCCACATCACATTAGCTAGTGGGCTCCCACAGATGTGTTCCTTGATATTTTTTTCTAGTATTTTCCCAGGGATAGAGTTAAGGCTGATTGGTCTATAGTTCCTTAGGTCCTCCTTCCTCCATTCTTAAAGATTGAGATGACGTAGCCCTCCTCCAGTCCTCTGGAACCTGACCTGAGCACGACAAGCACTCATATATCCTTGCCAATAGATCAGCTATGACGCCTGCTAATTCCTTCATTACCTGTGGGTGGAGTCCCTCCGGTCCCAGTGATTTGAATATGTCCAAACCCTCTAACTGTCTTTTTACCTTGTTGGCACTGACCATTTGTCGGCTGATGTTTCCTTTGTTGGTGTCCATGAGGTATGTTGAAGGTTTGTCTAGATTCCCATTTAAGATGACAGAGGCAAAAAAAAACTCACTGAAGAGCTCTGCCTTGTCCCTGCTATCCATCACTAAGCCTTCCTGCCCATCTTGCATGGGTCCTATGCTACCCTACACCCTCTTTTTGCTCCCAATATTCCTAAATAAGGAATTTTTATTGTCCTTATCCCTTATGCTAGCCTGAGTTCTGGAGTTGCCTTGGCCTTCCTGACTGACTCCCTGCAGGTGCAGGCCAAAGAAGTATACTCCTCTTTGCTAGCTACCTCCTGCTTCTACTTCCTCTATGCCTCTTTTTTTCCCTTAAGGTATCTTGGATGCCCCTGATTACCCAAAGGGGCTTCCTGGTCTCCTTGCTCCCTTTCCTCTGAAATGGGATTGACTCACTCTGAGCCCAAAAAATGAGTTTAACAGGGAATGGAATTAGCAGAGGTCATTGTGGGACCCCTGGCACAGCTTTATGAGCACTCATGGTGCTCTGGCAAGGTGGAAAGGGGCCAATGTGATAACCATTTTCAAATAAGGGAGGAAAGAGAACCCAGGAAATTATAGGCCAGTTAGTCTTACCTCGATCCTAGGTAAGTTTTTTGAAGGAATTATCTTGATGTGTCCATGAGGGGCCAGCACGGGGGGTTATGCTTAGGGGCAACTAACATGGGTTCAATAGAGGCAGGTCCTGTGAGACCAACCTAGTGGCCTTCTATGACCAGGTCACAAAATCTTTGGATGCAGGTGTTGCAGTGGACATAGTCATTCTGGACTTTGGGGTGAGAGACAGTGTCAAAGGCCTTCCTTTTCTCGTTAAAAAATTAAGAGATTGTGATGTCGATGCCTACACAGTCAGATGGGTTGCCAATTGGCTGGAGGGCCTCACCCAGAGAGTGATAGTGGATAGATGATATTCAACCTGGAGAGATGTGGGCAATGGGATCCCTCCCGGCTCAGTCCTTAGGCCTGCACTGTTCAACATCTTCACCAGCAACTTGGACAAGTGGGTGAAAAGCACATTGTTCAAATTTGCAGATGTCACGAAGATGTGGGGAGAAATGGGCATGTTAGAAGGCGGGGCAAACTGCAATTGGATCTAGGCATGTTACAGGGGTGCACAGATGAGAACAGGATGGGATTCAATACTGACAAGTGCAGGGTACTCTATCTAGGGAGAAAGAACCAGCAGGCTGGGGAACTCCCTTATCATCGGCACAGAGGTAGAAAAGGATCTTGGAGTCATGTTAGACTCCAAGATGAACATGGGTCGCCAATGTGGGAATGCAGTCAGGAAGGCTAACCACACCTTGTCAAGCATCCACAGATGCATCATGAGCAGGTCCAAGGAGGTGATCCTCCCCCTTTATGTAACATTGGTCAGGCTGCAGTTGAAGTACTGCATCCAGTTTTGGGTGCTGCACTTCAGAAGGGATGTGGACAGCATGAAGAGTGTCCAGAGGAGGGCCACTCACATGATCGGGGCAGCAGGGCAGGCCCTACGAAGAGAGGCTATGAGACCTGAACCTGTTCAGCCTCCACAAGAAAAGGCTGAGAGAGGATCTGGTGGCCATCTATAAACTGGCCAAGGGAGACCAGCAGACAGTGGGAGAGTCCCTGTAACCCCAAGAACTACCAGGAGTAACAAAGAATAATAGCCATAAGTTGGCAGAGAGTAGAGTCAAGCTAGATATCAGGAGGCACTACTTCATAATCAGGGTGGCTAGGATTTGGAACCAACTTTCAAGGGAAGTGGGGCTCACTCCTACCCTGGGGGTCTTCAAAAGGAGACTAGATAGACACCTAACTGAGGTCATTTGACCCCAGCATTCTTTCCTGCCCATGGCAGGGGGTCAGATTTGATGATCTGCTCAGGTCCCTTCTGACCCTACCTATTTTGATACTTTTAAACTGTTAACCCACCCAAAGGTGAGGGCTAGGGTTAAGGACCCTACCTGCCTTTCACTGGGTTATTAACTGGCCTGGCATTTCCTGTGGGCTTCCACACCACTGAGAGCCCCACCAGGCCACCCACTCTCAGCAGGGTGCAGTTTTAGGTCATGCCCAGGACCAAGAGCCTCAAATCTATCCCCTACAGCTCCTCCTTTTACCTCTAGGATGTTTTGGAGCCTTGCAACCAGACAATGTTACTGCCTCCCCTGCCAGCTGGAAACTGATCTGTTTATATGGGTGGACAGATATCTAAAATGACCACCACAACCAAGCACCTGCTGGCTGCTTGGCTCCGGTCTTAAAGTGGCAGGCACGAATAGTGCCCTGCCACAATTAGAAACAAGAGAAAGATAAAGGAAAGTATAGCCCCATCAAAAAACAGGGAGGTTGTGCAAGTAATACTTGATGGAACAGACCAAAACATTTGACTGCTTCATTGTTTTGGCCTACACATAAAAGGCTGCCATAGCTATAGAGAGGGAGGGAATTCAATTACTACATTTGGAACTGGCTGTTTCCTAAACTTTGTTGTCCAATACTATTTTCATTAAAAGGTTTACTGAGTTATTCCATGCCATTTTTGGTTAGTACTTAGAGGAAAAAGGTTTATTGTGAGCAGATTCGTAAGACAATCAAAAATGTACAGGGGTATAGAAATCTAGGTCGAACTAGGAAAAAAATAAGTTAAAGACTATTTAGGTAAATTGGATCTATTCAACTCAGGCTAATGACATTCATCCTAGAGTTCCTAATGAAATAATTTTATCAGTCTTTCAGCTTTTATCTTTATGAATTTTGGGAGGATACATGAGATCCAGGGAAACAGAAAAGGGTGAATAATGGTTGCTTTTTAAAAATGTGCAGGCTTGCCTTTAAAAATGTGGGTGGCTAATTTTGCCATCCTGAAAATTATTAGAACAAGTGATTAAACACTCAATCTATAAGAACCTAAATGATAAATAACATGATTAAAATTAAGAAAACCATCAAAATTATTTTTTTCCCAGAACAAATTTTTTCTAACTACCTTAAGTCTTTTAATAGAATTGAATCTGACTTGGACGAGGGAATGGAGAGCACCCCATTCATGTTTTCAGATGATACCAAATTATGGGGTCCTGGACAGGTTGGAAAAATGGGCAGCTAACATGGGTGGATCTGGACAGGTTGGAAAAATGGGCAGAATGAAATAGGATGCAGCTCAACAAAGACAAGTGCAAAGTACTGTACCTGGGCAAAAAGAACTACCACCCCATTTACAGGCTGGGGGATGACCTTCTCAGCAGCACAGCAATGGAAATGGATCTTGGAGTCATAGTTGACTCCAAGATGAACATGAATCATCAATGTGATGAACTGATCAACAAGGCTAACCACACTTTATCATGTATTAGCAGATGCATGATGAACAGGTCCAGGGAGGTGATGCTTCCCCTCTATGAGGCACTGGTCAGACCGCTGTTGGAGAACTACATCCAGTTTTGCGCTCTGCACTTCAAGAGGGATGCAGAGAATCTTGAGAGGGTTCAGAGGAGGACCACTCGTATGGTCAGAGGCCTGTAGGCAAGGCCCTACAAGGAGAGACTGAGAGACCTAGTTCTCTTCAGCCTTTGGAAGAGAAGACCGAGAGGTGATCTTGTGGCTGCCTATAAATTCATTGGAGGAGATGCTCTATTTACTAGGGCACCATCCAGGGTAACTAAGAACAATAGCCACAAATTAACAGAAAGCAGAATTAAGTTGGACATTAGAAATAACTTCTTCACAGTAAGGGTTGCCAGAATCTGGAATGGGCTTCCAAGGGTGACGGTATTCTGCCCTACCCTGGGGGTAATCAAGAGAAAAGTGGAGAAGCACCTAGCTGGGGTCATTTGACCCCAGCACTCTTTTCTGACCAAGGCACGGGGTTGGACTCAATGACCTACTGAGGTCCCTTCCGACCCTAACATCTATGGGCGCATCCACACATGCAAGTACATGTGTTTGCAGCAGCTCAACTAGAAACGGTGCAAATTTGAGCAGGGACTTTTTGCCTCAGTGCATGTGCTCAGACATGCACTTCATTGTGGAGCAAATTGTGCCGCTTGGGGCAAAATAACCCTGTCTGGCTCTTCCCAGATCTTCAGCCAGGGGAAGCTAGAGCCCAGGGCTAGCACCTGTGCTGTCCCCACCAGTATAAAAAGCTTCCCTGTCCTGGTCTCAGCAGTATAAAAGCTGCCCTGGCAATAGTTCTGGGCTACTAGCCCTTGGACCTTCTGAGGCACAGCCAGTTGGTACCTTGGGACACTACCCCTTGTGCCAGCTGGACTGCTGAAGCAGCCCTGGGAGTTCCCTGCACTCTCTACCCACTGCAGCAGTCTGGCAGTGGGGGCTGCTGCCTGGCTGTGACCTGCTGTGCACCTGCCAGACTCGGATGGGAACTGCAGAGGCAGTAGAGACATCTGCCTCTCTGGGCCAGCTGCCAGTGGACTTCAGTTGCAGGGTTGGCCTTTGTGTGGCACTACTGTCATGTGTGCCCCTGCCTGGCCATCTGGGCAGCTATCACCCAGAAGATGTTCCAGGTGTGGTGGCCTGCTTTGAACTGTCAAACTGTGTTCTTCTGGCCCCATTTGGCCAGGAGGTCACCCACAGCCAGATGGGTTCAAGGTGCCAGCTCTGAGCAGGCAGGATCCTGCCACTGGCCTCCCTAGCAGGAATTCTGGTGTTCCCTATTGGAAAACTGAAAAATCCCTGAGAAAAAAAATGCCAAAGTCACTCTCTAAAATACCCCTAAAATACATGTTCCTCCACAAGTAAAAAAATGACCATTATAAATAGAGAGAGAGAGAAACAGTGATCAGTTGGACAATATTTTATTGATATATCTACAGTGTTAAAGCAAGTTCATTAGCAAGTTCTCTTATCATAATAATAAGGTGAACTCTAAATACAGGTTTCATGAATTTATGAATACATGTGTATATATACATACAAGGGCTATCGCCTCCAACAGGGAATTCAGCCCCCCACACAAGGGGCCAAATGGCTCCTGCAAGGGCTACCACCCCCTGCAAGGCCCACATGCCCCACCCCAAACCATCCACCACCAGCTGCTGCAGCCAGCCCCAACCCCACTCCCCCAGGTGCCCTGATGGGTGCCCCACCCAGCTCCACCCCCCAAATTTCACTCCTAGGCCCCCAAGGCTACCCCCACAACCCCAGGCACCATCACCTAACCCCCCCTCAGAAACAGAACAGAAAAAAATGGGAATAAAAGCCTCTGCTTACCTTAGAAGGGGTGGGGGGGG
>JAGPOW010000724.1:391787-420589 GCA_030014935.1 Caiman crocodilus | reverse complement strand
GTCTGTGGGTTTCTTGTATACTGTGGTCTGTATTTTATCATTCTGGATACTGATCATCGTGTCTAAAAAGGAGATGCTGGTGCTGGAGTATTCTAGAGACAGTCGGGTGGAGGGATGGCGATTGTTGAATTTCTGGTGGAACTAAATCAGAGATTGTAGGTTTTCAGTCCAAATGATGAAGATGTCATCGATGTATCACAAGTATAGCAAGGGTTTGATGGTGCAGTTCTTGAGGAAGTCTTCTTCCAGGCGGCTCATAAAAAGGCTGGCATACTGTGGGGCCATGTTAGTGCCCATAGCTGTTCCCATCATCTGGAGGAAGTGTTGATTATTAAAAGTGAAATTGTTGTGTGTGAGGATGAAGTGTATAAACTCAGTAATACCTTTGGGTCTGTATTCTGTGTTGTAATCTTGGTTCTGTAGATACGTAAGGCAGGCTTGGATGCAATCCAATACTATTTATTTATCATTTTGTAAAAGTTAGATATTTTCCTAGAGCTAATATGGTATCTCAGCAACCAGATAATGTAAGAGTAAGAATACAATTAATTTAGTTGAGAACAAGTTGTTACTATAATATTTTCAAATGTTGCTGCTGATCTGACAGGCATGGAGAAGGGATGTAAGGTGAGATTAAGCAAATTCCTCACTTAAAAAATTATTTCCAGAGGCTGCAACTGAAATCTCAGTTTCTCTATTCTGCTAAATTCTGGGTATTAGCTGGCAGTAAATCCGATTTGTATAGGGAAGTAACATCTGCTGACGAGCTGCTGGTAGCAATTCAAATGTCTGACCTAGAGGGCAAATCAGATAGGAGCTGCAGGATGTCTGAGACTAGAGACTGAGAAATGTCAGTCCCTATTTTGCAAAGTCAGTGTTCTGTCAGTTGTATAAATACTTGACCAATGTAAATGCTGTTTAAATATATTTTCAGCACTAACTAATTGGCTTCTATTTTCTAGGCAGGAATTGTAGAAACAAGGCAAGGCGGTAACCTTAAAGAGCGACTCTCAGAAAGGCACAAGCTTCCATAGTCAACAGCCTACTTCCTCACATGTAAAATAGGCTGTTATTTATGAAATCTTATGACTTTCTGAATAAATTAGTCCTTAGATGCCACTCTGCTTTGCCTTCTGCCTGACTTCAGACTAACACCTCTTTCAAGATGATAAAGTGAGAGAATATATAAATTCTGAGTATTCTGATACTTAGGTTTTCATTTCCTTTAGCTAGTTCTGTCTGGATAGCCTTATGCAAATAATGTGACCTGATTGTGGTAATAACCTACCTATTGCTGCCTACTTGGAATTTAAAACTGAGACTTCCCTTAAAAAGATGCTTGCTGTTAAGGAATGACACTAGGTCCAGATGACCTGGTGCTAAACACAGTTTAATTGCAAATCTAGCCTTGAACAATTTGCATTTGGCATTATTTCGTGCAACTGTGGGGACTTGCTCAAAGCATTGTTTGGCGAATAGAAATAATGCTAAACACAGTTTGTTTTTCAATATGCTCGAAGCTAAATACTATTTAACAGAATGCATGCCGAACCCATTGCAGACATCAGTTGTTAGTAATTAGCACGGGTAAGGCGGATGAGCTCACTCCTTCTACATGCTCAGCACACAGTTCTGAGCAGGATACAAGTTCTTTGGCAATGATAATTGTGCTCTCTGATCTCCGTACACCAAACAGTCTTAACTTTAAGAGTGTGGGCACACAAACACTTTGACCCCTTTCAAAAGGGGTATGTTTCAAAAAGGGCAACAGCTGATACATTTTAATTGTCATGTGCAAAGGAGCTGAGAACAATTCAGATACAGCAAAGCCACTCCAGCTTTAACATTCTTTATCCAGGGTTAAAGTGGAGAGGTTTTGCTGCACTTCAGTTATTCTCCGTTCATTCACACGTAACAATCAGAACAGGCCATTTGCTGGCCTTTTGAAACTGAAATGCTCCAAAGCTAAGTACAGACGGTCAAAAGGCCAGAGGCTGAACTGATTCAATCCTCACATGCTTCCCTGCTCAGGGCTAGCCCACCCATCCTGTGAGGCGGGTTTGCACGGAAGGTGAAACGCTTCCTGGGATGCTGGGGGACTTGTGAGTTACTTGAATCAGGAAGGGATCTGGGACAGAAGTTCAATAAACTGATTTAAGCTAAATCAGTTAAGTCTGATACTACATCCATCCAGGTTTATCTTAAATCTGTTTCAGCCACTTTTAAAGTAGTTTATATGTACTGAACTTCTGTTGCATTACAGATTTGAATTGGTTTCCAATCACTTATACTGGTTTATGTGAAATTTCTGTCTTTACTCCAAGCATTCATGCCTCCAGATCCTAATGCAGCAGAATGGCTGGTTTTGGGCTGCTTTCTCACCTCTGCGGGAAATGTTATGGATTCAGTGAATGTAAATAGTATCTGAATATTTTATGTTAATACATTTTGAAAAAGCTATAGATCATTTCCCAATTCACCGCTGTTCCCATACGTGAATTAATATACTCCCAAAGGTAGAGGGATAATGGTGAAGATCATCCCACATTAGGGATTATAGGATTTGTTTTCTATTCCTCAGGCAGCTTCAGCTTGGCATGTACTTGTGCCAAAGGTCTCACGTGCTTTTTCCTACAGCGTGTCAAAATAATAACATTATTTGCAAAACTGATTCTTCTTATGCATGGCAATAATCAGACAGCACAATTTCCTAGAGCAGGGATGCTCTGCCTCCAGTCTACAGGCCAAGTGCAGCACGTGGAGCCTTGTGACCCAGCCGACAGGCCCCCGTACAGGACGGCAGGGGAGCCGTGGCACTACGGCCACCCTGTCCTGCTGCCAAACTGCCAAGCGCTGCAGGGTGGATCAGAGTTGGGCCAGGACCCTCTACCCTCACGGCCAGATTCAAGCCAAGCCATTCCCCTTCCCTCCAGGCAGCCAGGTTGGGCCTAGGCCATGCCTTCTACCCCTCCTTCAGGGCCAGACCACTCCCCCACACTCCTCCACAACTTGTTTCGGGCCAGATCATGCCCCATCCCACACCTCTCCCACGCCCATGGGGCCAGGACGTGCTCCTTTCCCCAACCCAGCCAGGCTGGGGCCAAGCCATTCCCCCTCTTTCCCTGCAGAGCCAGCCCTCACGTGGCTGGATCATGGCTGGGCTATACCCCCCCCCCCAGCACAGGGCCAGGTCACAGCCCCTTCCCCCTGTGGGGCCAGGTTGGGGCTAAGCAAAGCCTCTTTCCACCATGCAGCTGGATCAGGGCCGGGCTGCTCCCTTCCCTGCGCTGCATGGGTGACTGGAGCCCTTCTGGATCCTGCCCATCTGGCCCACTGGCCAAAAGGGTTGAGCACCACTGTACTAACAAGACTATTTAAGCGTGTGCTTGAGGCACATGTTTACGGATGAACTTATGTTTGTACATGTTTAAAGGGCATCCCTCCTGTATCTACGATGAAGTGTAGGTTTAAGTATTCTACTGAATCAAAAATGAAGAAAATATGAGTATTTTTGGAAACTTCACAGAAAACAAAAGAATAACCGAGGGGCCTGTTGTATTACTTTTAATAACTGGCACATGGTCTCTTAAGAGATCATTGGCATTTACTCTGAGACTAGCACATGCACTTCACTCTTGGCCAGAATAGCAAGAATATTCACAAATATAAAATAAAATGCCTATCTGATGGTTTCAGCTGGCCAGTTAAATTACCACTCAATCAGAACAAAAGAAAAAACCACCCCGCACTCCTGCTGCCCTCCCCCAAAATGTTTTTGTCTGATTCTGTTTTCCTAATTCAGTTTTGACACAATCACAAATGCCTCTGAGTTTGCCATTATATGGAGCAAATCATGTGGTCAGACAGCAGCAAAGTATCAGCCATGTAGAAGGCTGACTTGGGCTCCATAGCTGACGTTTGATCAGTTTACATCAAGTTTATTTCTTGCCACAGAAGTTGCTGGCTCAGTGCGAAGGGTTGTGTTTAATGATCCAAAGAATTCTTTTTAAAGATGGAAATATTACCATAATATTCAGTAGGTCAGTTTTAAAAACTAACATGTTATAAATTGACTTCTGTAAGTTTTTAGCGTGAACTCTATAGAATCCAATGGATTTCAGCCTTTCATGTTCTAGTCTAACTGCTCAGAGCAATGCAGAAAGGCATTTTTCACATATTCCAGATTGCTCTGCAGTTAGTTAGTAAATTGTAGCAGGATAGAGAGTATTATATCTATTTCATGCATTATTCCCATTGTACATCAGATAGGAAACATTTCCTTTTAAACCTAAAATAATCTGTCACCAATTCACTAAAAAAAAATACCATACAACTCTGTGTAGTTGTATCTTTTTTTCTTGAAGATACCTTGCGAGTCTATAGATCTTTTTTCTTTTAACTCCCCCTAATAAGAGCTTCCCTATCCAACAACCAGAATTTTTTTCTCCATCAATAACGGCTCTTTTGAGGATGAGAGAGGCCACAGAAGTGTATTGCAAAGAAAGAGTAAGGCTCAGAATTTTCAATATATAAAATACACATAGCCAATGTGCTGTACAAACATCACCAAATGTTCACAGCACATTCTAAGAAAGATAGGTAAATTAATATTATTGCTGTTATTCTGACAGTAAAGGGGCCCATATAATGTCAGCATTTTTCCGACTTTGAATGTAAATCTATGCTGGATAAGTTAATGGAGTTGTAAAAGTGCAGAACCCCTGAAATCAATGGAAACACAGGATGCTTTTATTTAGGTGTTTGTCAAGGGTTTTTACTATACCTAAATTGATGTTCTGAATCTGAACATTTTATGTGACACAACTAATCCAAGTGAACATGGGAGCTCAGTATCAGCACTAGCATTAAATTCCACGTGTTCTTGGTGTTTACTCTTGTACCCTGCCTGGGGGAAAGCATCGTATTTAGACCATGCATCTCGAATTATTAATAATACTAGTAGTCGCATCATAAGATCAAAATCTTCGAGAGTAAAATTGCCATGAAATTTAAACCCTTGTAATTGACTAAATTGGTGCGTGCAGTTTTCTTTCAGTGTGCTGCACTATGAAACATCTCCACTTTATCATGCTGAACATACCAGACCAGCAGGGTAAAAGTAAACTGTTTTATATATCCAACTGGTGCCAGGGAGATGCAGTGCAGACCATTCAACTCTCCCCCCCAACGCCCGGCTTTCCTTCCCCTCCCCTCCCCCCCCCCCAAAAAAGGGAAAAAAAAGCAGCGTGGACCGGAGCCTGGGAAAAGGCTCTGTGGTCTCACTGAACCTGGCACAGCAGCTCTGTGCTGAGACCTGGGCTGTCTGGGCTCAAGCCTGCTGTGTCAGCCTCAGCCAGCCCAGAGAGCTCCAGGGTTGCACTCCTGGAGCATATTTGCTCTGACCTCCAGGAGGACCACCCTTTTTCTTCCAGAGCTCAGACAGTGCTCACTGCATCACACCCCACTGGCCAGGCTGCTGGGCACTGACCTTAGCTCTGAGGGGCCTCATCCTTTCTTTCTCCAGCGTTCAGGTGATGCTTGCCACCCCCACCCCACCAGCTAGGATGCCGGCTGGCTGGGTGCTACCTGAGCTCCAAGGAGCCTAATCCTTTTTTCCTCTGGAGTTCAGACAGCACCTGCCCCTGCACTGCCACAGTGGGAGGAAAGCTGGTCCAAGCAGCAGCGGGTGGCACCATGGCCACCAGACACTTGGGATAAAAGGATCAGGCCCCTCAGAGCTCAGGTAGCACCTGGCTGGCCACAGCCTGGCCAGTGGGGTGTGGGGCAGCAGGCAGTGTCCGAGCTTTAGAGAAAAAAGGATCAGGCCCCTTAGAGCTCAAAGCATTCTGGGATACTGGAGTACTTCAGCCTGGGCAGAATAGCTGTGGGATGTGGCCACGCAGTAATGGAACAGGAGCAAAATTAGGCGGATTGGAGATAATCCTGCCCTGGACTGGCGTAACTCTAAACCAAATAATGAGTGCTTCGAGCCACTTAAAATGTGCAGCCAGTCCAGGGGTTAAGAGCTCCAGAAGCTGCCTAAACTTAGCATGTAACAAGGCCCTTACAGTAGCATAACTAGGGCAAGATGAGCAGGGCACCTGCCCAAGCACTCAGAGTGAGGTGATGCCAGGATCCCCCTCTGGAAGTGTTTGCTGTGGCAGCAGAAGCTCTCCACTGCGCTGCTTCTGCCCAGCCACAGGAGCTGGGTAGCGCGGTGCCTCACCTAGCAGCAGAGCTGCCCCCAGGGGGTGTGTAGGGCCTGGGACATATCAGCCCATGTGGGGCCGGGAGGCGGTGAGCAGCCAGGGCACGGAGCACGGGGAGGGAGGGTGGTGAGCAGCTGGGGCATGGAGCACGGGGAGGGAGGGTGGTGAGCAGCTGGGGCATGGAGCACGGGGAGGGAGGGTGGTGAGCAGCTGGGGCATGGAGCATGGAGCAGGGGTTGGTTGATGGCAAGCCGTCGGGGTGCGGAGTGACAGTGGGGTGGCGAGCAGCTGAACGCGGAGCCAGTGGCACGCGGCGACCTCAGTAGGGCCTGTACAGCACTGTCCAGGGGCCACCCAAAGCGCAGGGCCAGGGGTGATCACCCCGATTCATCCCCACCGCCTAGCAATGTATCTGGGAGTGGGGGTCAGTGGGATAAATGTTGCTTGCTCCGTGGTCTGGGGAGCCTTTTCCAGACATAGCCCTGATCCCAGTATGTATGTATGGGGGAGAGTAAATGGGGCACCAGTACCTTGCTTTGAGTAAGCCCAGCCATAGTAGCTGACATCCCTGATGCTGAGCAGTAGCAGCAGCAGTCTGGACAAGTAAGACTTCCCTTCCCCTCACTCATGCCACTTAGTCCCCCTCCCCTATAATTTGTATACCTTTGCCCCCACGCCTGCCCCAGGCACTCCATGAGTTTGCCACCCCACTGCAGTTTTGCACACAAATTATTACACCATTTCAAAACATATACAGAAAAATAAATTTCAGCCTTGCCTAGGAACTCTCAGGAGGGATTTCCTGAATAACAGAGTGTAGAATCTATTCACAAGAAAGTAGAAAATTTATATTAAAATAAATCAGGAGATTTTACAGGAAACCTAGAATCTGATCTCAGCTCTGGCTGAGCAACATTGGGCACATGTCTCAAGAGCATGGAAAGTAGTGGCTTCCATCATTTTCACAGAGCACCAATTCTGGGACAAACCGGGAGCCTATTTAACATTGGCATGCACTGGAGCTGTTTGGGGCATACTATCGTAGGCACTGAATTGCCTGTGTCCCTGTAACTTATGTTAGTGGTGGGAATAGCCAGAGCACTGAGACTAGAGCAGGGGTGGGCAACGTTTTTTGGCTGCAGTGCTGAAAAAACCACAATGTCTACCTTGGAAGGTGCTGAAGTGCCGGGATGTCAGGGAAAAAAACAGACGAGGGCAGGGGGCACATGGCAGGATGCACTGCATATTAGTATCGTTAATAATCAGTTAATCATAAATGTTGCCCTTTTTATGGTAAATACCAGATTTTCTAATAATTGTAAACCTGGTGACAATAAAACTTCTGATACTACCTTTGATCTTGTGTATTTGTTTTTTGCAAGTCCTCCCACAACAACCACCCAGCTCTGCTCTTGCCCCTTCCCCCCCCCACAAAGCCCTTGCCCCCCAGCCTCGCCAGGGGGCCCCCCAGGTGCCAGGGCTATGGGGTCAGGGTCTGCAGCTCCCTGCCTGTCCCCCAACAGCAGGAGCCAGCTCCCCTACTGCTGCTGCCTGATGTCTGCTGTGGGCTTGAGCGGTGGATGGGGCTGGTTCCCAGTGTCAATGTGCACTCCCAGGAGGGAGGGGGGACCTGTGCCCCCAGGATCTGTGTGAGGGGCAGGGTGGAACCCAGTGTGGCAGGGCGCAGTGGGAAGGCATACAAAAGCTGTCTACCACTCAGAGTTCCTCGCTGCCCTGGCCACACTTCTGCAGGTGGGGGCAGCAACGAGAGGCACAACCCTACACTGCTGCCCACACTGCTCCTGTGCACACAGGGGAAGTGTGGTCAGGGTCAGCGCAGAGCTTGCAGCAGCAGGCAGCTTCCCTGTGTGGCCCCTCTGTGAGCTGCTGCTCTGGGTAGCACATGCTGTGCTCCTGAGGGCCTGGGGGAGGGCAGCAGGGCCGGGAGCAAAGTGTGATGTGTCGGATACTACACGCTGCTCTGCAGAGGTGGTGGGGAGGGCACACAGTGGAGAGGCTGGTGCTGCGGCTGGGAGGCAGCTGGGGCCAGGCCTGGAGCCAGGGCCAGGGCCAGGGCCAGGGCAGGGAGACAGCAACTGTTGCAGCCTCCTGACTGTAGCCTGCCCAGGTTCTGGGTAGCTGCTGATAGCCACAGTGCCTGGGCTGCTCCCAGCAGTCGGCTGGGAAGATGGTAGCCCTGCTGGGAGCAGCCTGGGCTCCATGGCTATCAATAGCTACCCAGAACCTGGGCAGGCTGCACCTGGGATGCTGCAAACAGCTGCTGCCCAGCCCCAGCCCAGCCCAGCCCCAGCCCCGGCCCCAACCCCAGCTGTCTCCCAGCCCTGGGCTCCAGAAAGGCAGCAGACGCTGACACTACACTCATCAGGCTGCAGCCCAGGCTACTTGCAGCAGGGCTTGCAGCCTCCCACCCTCCTGCTGGGAGCAGCCCAGGCTCCCAGCTAGCAGCAGCTACTTAGAGCCCAGGCTGGCGGTGGCATGCCGAGCAAAATGGCCTTGTGTGCCATGCTCAACACACATGCTGGGCATTGCCGACCCCTGGACTAGACCCTCATAGGAAACTGGTGGTAGCATAATTTCACTGTTCTGGGCCTACCCAGATTAGAGATTCTATCGCCACAGCAGCTATGCCCACTTGTTAAGACGCACTGCCAGGCAGTTGGTTTTAAACTTTGTGTGGAATCAAAGGTGGGGCGGTTCATGGGAAATTAATACCAAAGTAAGTATCAATATGTTTTAAAATGAAAAGATACATATTTGAAGAGACAAATATAGATTGAAGATACATTTTTTTTTTATTTTACCAAAGTAAAGTAAGTAATTTGTGGTTAGAAGTAATTTGTGGTTAGAAATGGGTTGGGAGAAAAATCTAACAAGGGAGCACATCTCAACAAGTCTAGGATTTCATAGATTTGGAAGGGACCTCACAAGATCATTGGGTCCAGCCCCCTGCCCAAGGGCAGGAAGGCAGCTGGGGTCATATGATCCAAGCAAGATAGGTAACCAAGTGTTTTTTGAAAGTATCCAGAGTAGGTCCTTGCACCACCTTGGGAGAGTCTATTCCAGGATACTTTCCAAATATGACCAAATTTTGTGGCTGTGTCCCATCTCTGTTCATAAAGTAGTGCATAACCAGATAAAGATTCATCTCTGTCATATCACATCTATATTTGTGATGAAGATGGCATTTTTTCCTCTTTTAAACTTACTAGATTTATTTTCAATTAATATATTTTTAAAACTACAAATCTAGTGTATCAGCTGGCAATGTGGTTTGCAAAATAGGAAAGTATACAGTGAGTTTATTTGTAATCACTATTGTGATTATTCTATTCGATTTTCATTTCATTATTGACCATTGTCAATAATGTGATTCTATGAACATTAAAATATTTTATTTTTGTAAAATATGGCAATCTTGCTTGCAATTAACCTAGGAAATAGTGTCTGATGCCATCTGAAACAGCAAAGGAACACATTTCCAGATCACTGTTTGTATAATGGGAAAACCCAACTCAACTATAACAAAGCTGCTATAATAAAATTTAGCATTGCTCTACAATATTATTGGACATTCTAAAAAAGTAAGAGACATGAGCTAAATCTTTAAAAGTTAACCTCAGATTTACAAAATAGATTAGTCAATGAAAAATAAGGAAATTGCATTTACCCTTAATACTGCTTCTTCTGCTTCATTCTATAGCTTGGGGAGTGGGGCACCCAAGCCCCTTGACAAAAGCAGCATACAGCTGCTGGCTCAGCATGGCCATGACTGAAGCTGTGATGGGGAGAGTGGAGCTGGGGAGAGCAGCAGTTTGGGAGTCTCCTGCAAGCACCCACATGTGCTGGCCAGGGTCGGTGCAGGTAGGCTTGAGCCCCCTCACCCAACAGGCAAAACCCTGTTGGGTTCAGTGGTGCTTTAATTTATAGTGCTTTGTGTAAAGTGCCATGAGTTAGAGCGCCTCCCCGACAGGCTGCCTGAACTTCTGTAGGCACCCCTTGTTCTTGCTCTGTATGTAATAAATGCTGGGTACATGCCAATAACTGTGCCTGATACTGAAATCCCGTGGGCAGCCCTGGGCATGTGCCAAATAGCAGCTTGTGCCAGGAAGTCTGTGGGAAGCCTGGCTGTGGGAACTGAGCAAGGAGGAGTCTGTGGAGGTGCCTGTGAGCTAGAGGCAGACTGTGAATGTGCTATGGAACCTGAGGGCTAGCAACTGGTGAAGACCCAGGGTGGGTAGTCATTTTGTTTCGGCCAGAAGGCCTTGTGTTTTGTTTTGGATTCCTGTTTAGTTCAATGCCTGGGAGGGACCAGGAAGGTCCAGTGCCTAGCGAGAACTAGATACTGGAAACAAGACCTGGTCAATTGTGGGGGACTGTGAGGGGTGTTTTTAATTTAGGAGGTCCCACAGCACCTGGAGGGGAGGGATGCAGTAGTTACAAAGAAGGGCAGGCCTGAGACTTTGCAGGCCAGGATTCCCAGTGCCTGTGAAGGACAGAGATGGCACTTGGAATGCAGACAGAGAGAGAGCCTTTGCTAAAATATAAAATAAACAAATGAAAACCCCAAAATGTTGCACAAGCTTTAATTTTGGAGTTTCATACTATGTCTGGCTCTGGAGTAGTATTAAAAAATAATCATTTCTATATGAGAACCAGAAGTATATCTAATATTTCTGTGAAGACTTATTTTTAAGTAATTTTGAGACTTTAATGCTCCCTTTGCACTAGGCCATCCCCTCCAGGAGAAAGAAAGAACAGCAGGAGAAGATAAAGGCAGTATATCTTTTGCTGGAGGACCAAAGTTTAGCTCTTAGTGGGCATGTCTATACATGCACCTTAATGATCATTAGCCTATTTTATTACACGTTAAAGTGACACTAAAAAAACCCTGCTATTTAGTTAATGCACATTAAAATAGGCACATTAAAATAGGCACATTAAAATAGGCACATTAAGTGTCACTAGAAAAAAATGCTCTTTAGTTAATGTGCATTAAGATAGGCTAATGCACATTTTCCTAGCACCTCAGGGTGCCTAAAGCACCCCCACCCCACCCCCATTCCCAGAGGATATGTATAAATGCCCAGAGGTACTAGATTGAAAGCACATTCAGTAAAGTGCGTTAATGTACATGTAGACGTACCCACTTACTGAGAAACCAGGATGGCTGCGAGATGAGATCAAGGAATCCCTCTGAGCAGAAAAGAGAAAATCACTTTGTGTGAGGGAGACTGAGAAGAAATGAATATTTTAGCTAGTATTTTTCTTTTTGCCACCATGGTAAGTCATTTCAGAATACATGAGGTTTTTATTCTCCAGTTAGCTGAGTAGCAGTCACTGCTAAACAAGCCTTGGGGCTTTACGGTTTCCTCTGGAGGGGAATTCCTTTTTCTTCATTTGGGTATTGTTTATCTATAATAAAGGAAGTAGTAGTTGTGATGGTGGTTGTGGTGGTAATAAAAATACCCAAGTCACTAAAATTAATGCATTGGTAATGCCTGATAATGCTTGTTAGGCCCAGAGTTCAAAGGGTAGTATGAACTAAGCTCAATACACGCAATATGCATATTTAAATTTTTCTGAGTTACAAACTCTTAGCACACAGAGAAAAGTACTATGGCAGGAAGAATTTCTATTTCTATATCCTAGTATTGTGAGTTTATAATAGATAGCTTCTGCCTGGCAGTCTCTTTGCTAGTCTTACTGCAAACTACACACAAAAAGGTGGGCAGAGAAGAAAAAGCAGGATGAGAAATAAATTTATAGGAGAAAGTAGTTATGGAGTAGTACAACAGTTCATGTACCAATCCAACCGTAGACTAGTCAGTAGAGGCACAGGTTGCTTGCCTGCAGAGTTTTGAAAGGACATAGCTCCACTATAGGATCTTCTCTTTCTCTACAAGCCCAAATAAAATAAGCTTCGATCTCCTTCATATCACAGGATATATTGTTAGACTAGCACAGGTTTGCATCGGCTGTTGTTGGGAATTTGATACTATGGATGCGTCTGTGGTTTCTTCATTCAAAATGGAGAGCTAGTCTTCCTTACCAACTGCAGAATGTATGGAGTGGTAGAAATTTTGAGCATAACAAACTTCCACCTGACTATATTTCTCAGCCTAGGTCAGACTGGGAAGGGAGACAGAGTAATCAAAAACATCTCTTCCTTCATCTGGAAAGCAAAGTGTTTTGAAGGGAAAAAGCATGACTGCTCTCTCTAGTGCCCTGTGCTGATGAATAAATAACCAGGTAGGAAAGCTCTGACAAAAAATAACAAAATACTCTTCTTCTCATTTGAGAAACAATGACCACCCCCCTAGGAATAAGACAACTTGGTAAAGGTCTAAAATCTCCTTCCTCTCCCTCAGGACCATATCAGGAATATTATGTCCCTCTGGAAAGTTCACGACCAGTCTAGGGGGAAGAGGCACGGCACTCCTGCACAAAACTAGAGGAGACGGCTGCTTAATTTGGAGAAATCAAGGACTTTGGCACAGAATGAAGGCACATATTCCTCTGGGTATGGGTGAACCTCTTTTGATGCCCCAAGGAAAAGGAAACTAACTGAACAAAGATTCATGAACAAATTCCAGGCTGAGTGGTTCTAAGGGGAAGCACTGAGACCTGCTAATTATCATCACTTTTGACAGGAAAAATTGTGTCAGCAGGAAAACCCCTGCCTGAAACAAAAGTCAAGGGACAAAGTCCAGTGTGGTAACTCCCACAATTTCACTACAAAATCCATTATGCATGTAGTGCTGCTGAAATCCAAAGCGTTGCAATTAAGTGAAGATTTTAGCTTTTTAACTTTAATTCTCTAGCCTTCCTGGTTATGGGGCTCTTGGAAATGTGAACTGAAAGCACCTGCAGGGCTCAAAAAACAGATGGCAAATAAATTCATTATTTTTGCAGTCTCATGCATGCTGGTGCCAGATTCCTGATTTTGTTAATGTATTGGTTTGGTAGGCCTGAAATACTGACGTTCTGACAGGGTGTCATCTACTTCAGCAGACAGCTGCATGAACGGTGAAGACCCTCCCAGATTTAAGCTTCTATGAGCTTCCTTACTAGATCTTGGGATATGGCTACCAGCTTTCAGAAGGAAAAAAGGTAAGACTGTTTACCGAAAGTAGCGTTTTATGCTAATGATTGAATGAGCTGAATTTTAGATTTGCATAGAACCTGCCTGCAGCTTTTACAGATAGTGTGGATTTTGTGATGGCAAAAGTTGTTGCTACCACACTGGGTGTCTTGGCTCCCAGAGGTCCCAGGAGCAAGGGGTTCACTCCATTCCCCCCAGTGAACCCTTAGCGGGGGGGGGGAGCTCAGCTCAGCTCAGTACCTTCCTTGCAGCAGCCCAAGCCAGAGATGCTGTGATGCGTGTGGCATCTCCAGCACATTTTAAAAGCATGCTTTCCCTGAGTGTGGGAGAGCATGCCTCTGCTGACATCATAAAAAGCCATCTGGGGCACTGGCAAGCCCTGGACGCCGGCAGCCAAGTAAAGGCAGCATGGGCTGCAGGGAGCATCCCTGCAGACTCAGCTGGAGTTGCAGAAGATGCCAGGGAAGCCTGCATGGGCTGGCACAGGGGAGAGCTGGGAGCACCTCCCCATTTAAACACCAGCAGCAGAGCCCTCAGATATGACTGGTGGGGCCCACCTCAGAAGTGAGCCCACATAGCACAATGCCAGACACGAGTCCCAAGCCCTGAGTGTCACTATGTCAGAAACCAGGGGATTTTTGAGTTATCATCTTTATTTACTTTAAAAATGTTGATGTATACTGAGAAAGGGGTGATTCAGGAGAGAGTACCCTGGCAGGATCCAAAGAGACCTGGTGGAAAGCGCTGGTAATAACCAACTTTCCCCTTTAAAAGGGTATGGCCACAGCAGCATATGTTGGCTGGTGGCAATGGACATTACCCTGGCAGGGAAGAAAGTCAATTTAACCCCAAAGGGGGTGTGATAGACTGAGCCAATACCAGGTGGCTGCCAAGCTTGGCTGCATTTTGGTTGGCGAGTAGATGTGCTGTAGGGGAGGCGGAGCCCCACGTCACTCGCTATTGCACCCAGCCAACCTGAGAGTAGGAAGACATCCAATCTTCAGGGGAACCTCCCATTCCTTTCTGAAATCCATCAAGTCATGGCAGGTGAGTAGAAGGAAGACTCATATCAGGCGTTGAGGATTTAAGTGGCGGTAGACCTTCATCTGGAACAGTTGTCATGACAGTCCTGGTGAATAAAGTCCTCTGATTGCTGGGCAGAAGTAGAACGTACTCTCCTTCCCCTCTGTCCTGTTGGCTTTCCTTCCCTCCTCATTAAAGCAGAACATCCTTTAGTTACTACATGCTTTATACTTGCCCATACAGTCTCCATGGCTTGTACAGTCCTTAGTCTGCCTACTCATTTTAGTTCCCACGTGGCAACCTCACCATGATATTTGGCCCCAATATCCAATTCAGCCATTTCATACAGGGGCCACCAAATAAGCACCCTGTAGCCGCCAGGCATCGAACATCTTACCTCAGGCCTCTTTGCCCTGAGGTTTTGTAGATATTCAGCTGGCCGTCACAGGAAGCCTTGGGGCCGGTCTCTTTCCACTCCGGGGTCCGCCCCTTCTCTCCTGCCATGACTTTGATCTTCCAGTGGGTGGAGCTTTCCTCCGGGCAGCCGTCCCCTCTGGCTACCTGCAGTCGGGATCTTCTGCGAGGCTCCTTCACCGCTTTCACCTTGCCCTTACCCTGCCCGGTGGTTCCAGGTGTTCTTGCTGCTGCTCTCTATGGCTGCCACCAATGTGGAAGGCTTTTCTCCCTGCCTACTCTCACCCCACAGCCCCTTCTTACCTGGGGTAACACAAACAAAGGAACGCTCTAACAACTTAAACACCGCTATTCGTCTAATGGGGTCTTGGCCCCTACGCCAAGCCGCTACCCGGAGCTCTGCTCGCTAGCCCTCACCCTTCGGGCCAGCTACCCACTGCCCTTTATCTTACTCCCCTGGGAGAGACACCCTCTCCGGGTTCTCCCTGCTGTAGACCTCTTTCTCCGGCTCCCACCAGTCCAGATGTTCTCTCTCCGGGCGATCCCAAGGTTCCCTTCTCCCACCTGGGTCTGTCTTGGGTCGCAGTCCTCCCTCTGGGCCTTCTCCGGTCCGTGGGTCCCGCCACACGCCTGCGGCTCGCTCCCCACTTTCCCCTGGCTCACCCGTTCTGGTTATGCCGCTCCCCGACCTCTGTCCCTCTTGGGGCTCGTCGCAGCCTCCGGGTGGCTCATCTGCTGCTGGTCTTGGTTCTCGGGGTCCTCCGGTCCTTCTCCCCTGGCCAGCGCACGTGCTGGCAGCCGGCTCTGGTATCCTACGTCCTCTGGGCTTGCTCTTTAGCCCAGAGCACGTGTCGGCAGCCGGCTCCGGCGAGCCATGCTTCCCAGGCTCACTTCCCCACTCAGAGCCTGCTCCACCCGCTCCGCAACTCCAGCTGCTTCTGCCGCGGCCTCTGCCCGGCAGCCACGTGCTTCCCCCAGCCCCTGCTGTGGCCTCTTCCTTTATTCTGTCCGGCCGGTGCCTCGGGCTGACATCACCCACCATCTGCAGGTGTTTCCCGCTGTCGTTCCAGCTGCATGCGGGATTCTCCAGCAATCCTGAGGTGAGTAACCACCATTTTTCTTTCCTTTCTTTCTCCCCTCTGCCACTCACCTCTACCTCCGCAGCGCCTTTGGGGAGGTTCAGAGTGCCCCCAGGACTTGTCCCCCTGTGACACACCCATTAGATGGAAAAAACCTTCAGTCCCTATTGATCTGTACTGGACACAGACTGGTTGTTTTCACCCACTAGAAATGGGTCCTATAGTAAAAAGAATTGAATCACTAATCAAGACTCTATAGAGTCAGAGGTGAGTTGATTTTTGCATTTAAAACAGGGATGTAAGCTTCTGTGTTTATATCAGGCAGAGCTGGCTGCAACATCTATGTTTAAAGGGGCTCAGCATTTCCATTATAAAAAAACTGTTTCCAGATGCTCATAACTTTGCAAAAGTTCAAGCATTCAGGTTGATGTCTTCCATAGCAGGTGTCTGCTTCAGTCTGTTCTGTTACAATTTTAGTTAGAATAAGTCAGCTATTTCTAAGTATAAGGCTTGGGGGAAAATGTTATTTTTGTCACTTTCACAGCTGATCTCTAACTACATATTCTTAGTTTTTGGAAGTGCAACTGAACTCAAACAGATCTATATTGTCACTGAATAAGGAACTGTAAAATAGTTTAGGCAAGTTTGTAAAAAGTATTTAGACATGGGAGGTAGGTACCTAAATACCTTAAAAAATTCTTGTCTTCGAGTCTCTGAAAAATAAGGTCCTAGACATCTCAAAGGAATATCTGGAACTAACGGATATTTTTTCTTAATCTTTAGTTATAATTTCCCAAGTTATAAAATGTGTTTAAGAATCATTTATGTTACAAGTGCGCTACGGAAATACAAATATTAATTTCTGTAGTGCGCTCAGATACATAACAATTCTGTCTTCAAAATGAAGTTGGAACATTACACAATAAATAGAGCTTTGGGCCACAGAACACCTCAAATTGGGACACATTAAGTGTTTGCTGCCCATCCAGCAGACTAAATGAGGCATGGGTACTATGGAAAACTAGCATATAATAAAATCAGAAAAGACTACACTAGAATATTGGGGGGTTATTTTTCATGAAAAAGTTCAGGAGAAGACAAATAGTTTTAATTTTTTTCTAGTCTTTTCATATTCTTTTTATGAGAAAATGTTTCATTTTGAAAAAAAATAATGAGCGTTCTCAGGCTTTTCTCCTTATTTCTCTCACACTTTAGCTGTTTCCCCCTTTCATTTCCATAAGAAAAAAACAGGAAAATATAGAAAGGGAGAGAAATGTGATTCTTAAAAAAATTTTAGAAATGAAAAATAAATAGGAAATTGATGGGTTTTGCAAATATAATTAATTTTCAGCAAAATTCTGAAGTCAGTTCTTACTAGAATTAAAGTTATTCATGAAACTTTAATTATGCCTTTTTTTATATACATATTATAATACCCTCTCTAATTATACAATACAATACTATTCTTTTTCCTAACTGGGTTATGAACAGGTCTGAACAGACCTTTCCAATCTACACAAGTACTATGCAGAGAGGAAGGTGGAGAGGGGGGTAGGGAGGAGGAAAATGGCTGTCACCTCAGGTGCACAATCATGCCAAAAGTGCAACCTGTGTGCAGCAGTTGTCCTGGGTGCCTAGGTGTGTCATTATGCCCCTGATAATAATCACACAATAACAGCACTTTGCATCAGTGCATTCTACAATGATATACACAGGAAGCTAAGTGTCATTGTCCCATTCTGCATATTTTGTTTTTGGCTGGAGAAGAGTATTTTCTAGTGCTTGGAACAGCAGTTACAGACAAGGTAATCCAGTACAAAGGTTTATCCCACTTTGGTGTGTGAGTGGATGAGATTAACGGAACCTGCTTGAACTGTCCTTCTTAAACCTTCTAGTTACCTCTTTCATACAAGAATGACTACTGCTACTGACTTTGCTCCTAGATATACCTTGTGCATTGCTGGTACGTATTACTACCAGTCAGTGTTAAAAGTAAGATAACAACTCCTGGCTCCCAGTCAGTGCTCCTTTTCCTAGGCTGAAAGGTACTTGGATGGGAAGAGACTCCCTCTCAAATACATACATTAAGAAGTGTACAGGTAGCAACACCTATCATTTAGGTTACCTATAGCTGTTCACCATCAGATTCTGTTTTCAGGTGCATGCACTTTGCCAAAGTTTAATCATTTTGTCTGAAATTTTCCATTTTGGGTATCTGCCTATTTAATTTTCTGCTGAAACAAGTCAGTAATCTCCTAAAATTAAGTGAAGCTAAAATATACTTACCTATATCACTGAGAAGCTCTAGCACCTGCATGTTTTGGAACGTAGACATGAAACTTGGCATGGACATGGCCTGTGTGTCAGGAATGTGCCTTTGCCAACACTGAAAATTCACCCAAGTTTTGGCCACCATAGAGTCAGTAGAAGCTAGTCTCAGTTAAAGGCTGTTTGCATACTTAGCTTACTCCATCTCCACTCAGAGCTTAATGTCAGCTTGAATTTCCTGCCTGTAAAGTGGTAATAACATCACGTTTTCTCTTAAACATTGGCCAATATGTCTGCTTGGATTGTAAAGGTTGGACTCTTACATATATGCACATTGCCTAGCACAAAGGGGACCCTATCTTGTTTTGAGGACTCCAAAGAAATATCTACACTGACTCTGAGATGAGCCCTGAAGCACCGCTGAAAACCACTTGCTTCTGCTCTGCACATGCAAACAGATGAAAAAATGCAATGTAGCTGTGTGACAGGTTCATATCTTAGGAATGGCTGTGATGCGTCTTGGTGGCCACATAATTCCTTCCATGGCTCAAACTCTAGGGCCCCCCACTTCACCTCCCTAGGGTCCCTCACCCACTCTCCTGGCACTCCTTTGCTGTTAATATTTGGAACTGCCTGAGGGACAGAGAGAGAACCTGCCATTGCTCATTGTGTCAGGCCTCAGCCTTCTCAGCCTCTGCCCTTTTTGCCCTTGCTGAGCCCTCTAACTCTAGTCTACTCACCAAACTGAGCTTTAGGGTTCCCAGCTTCTAGTCTGGCCCTCCAAGGCCTTTATCGCTGTCCCTTTCTGGGACTGTTGAGCCTTCCTCGGGTCTCTCTCTGTTTGGACTCCAAGTCCTATCTCTGCCCTGCACAGGCACTGGGCTATCTGGCCTGCAAAGTGTCAGGCCTGCCCTTCTCAGGCTTTCTGCAACTGCTGCACCCGACCTTAGTTTTCAGGTGCTGTGGGACCTCCTAAATTAAAAACACCCCTCACAGTCCCCCACAATTGACCAGGTCTTGTTTCCGGTATCTAGTCCTCGCTAGGCACTGGACCCTCCTAGTCCCTCCCAGGCATTGAACTAAACTGGAATCCAAACCACAAACACATTTATTACATGCAGAGCAAGAACAAGGGGGTACCTACAGAAGTTCAGGCAGCCTGTCAGGGAGGCGCTCTAACTCATGGCACTTTACACAAGGCACCGTAAATTAGAGCATCACTGAATCCATCAGCTGGGTGGAGGTGCTCAAGTCTGCCTGCACCAGCCCTGGCCAGCACATGTGGGTGCTCGTAGGAGGCTGCCAAACTGCTGCTCTCCCCAGCCCCACTCTCCCTATCACAGCTTTGGCCATAGCAATGCTGAGCCACCAGCTGCATGCTGCTTTTGTCGAAGGGCTTGGGTGGGGGTGGAAGGAGAGAGTCCCCCTGCCTCTTGCCCCCCCCAGCTACCCCAGCTGAGGTATAGCGGGGAGCTGAGCCAGACCCATGAGATGGAGGGTTACCTCTCCCTACTTCCACCCTCACTGGAACCTCTTGACAGCTCAGCTTTGTCATGGCCAGAGCTGGGGTGGAGGGGGTTGAAATGGAGACCCCTTGCCTCACAGACCCAAGCCAACACCCCCCAAAACCCCAGCAGGGGTATCTTTCACCTCTCCTAACCTCCCTCCCCCTTCCCCTTCCCCTTCCTCTCCTGCTGCACAGGGATGGGACTCTCTCCTCTCTATAACAGCCCCAAGGGCAGCGCTGGGCTGGTGTTCACTGGTGTGAGCACCAGCCCAATCCTGTAAAGACTCATAGGATGTGGGCAGAATCGCCTGCCCTTAACCCTTGCAGGGAACCTGAACAGAAATTCCCTAGGGCACTCTGCTCTAGAACACCTTCAGCTAATGGCTGATTTAACAAGGGTTAATTTTTCGTGTGATTGGTCATTTAAAAAGTGCTCGGCAGCTGTGAATGTGTGTTATGTCATGGCTATAGAGCACTTTCATGGGCTCAATCATACAAAAAATGTCTTGTGTAAGTTCCCCAAGTTGTACATTTTAGCAGTACTCCTGGGCTCGCAGGAGAGGCAGCACAGTCATGCCTTATGTGCAACTGCATTAGAGATAATAACGTGACAATGTTACAGATAAAGGAGATTTCTGTAGTCAAGGGTGTACTGTATAATAACCTGCTGAAAGAACTCCTCGGTAAGAACACAGAGTGTCTCTCCCAGGAATGATTGTTTCTTTGACCTTAATCCATCATTGGCAAAGCTTGCTGGCTGCACTGTATTATAGCAGATGGATAATCGGATCCAGCTGAAATTACTTGTACAGTTAAGTAGTTTATTTTCCCATTTTCCTACGGTGACAGTCCTTAAGAATGCAGCTGGCCTATATGAATGCATGTGTCTTCCTGTGAATATTTGTTTTGCTGCTGTGTTGCACTGTTTTGAGAACGAGGCCGCTGAAAGTGGAACTGTATGCTATCATTCATTTTCTAGTCCTTCTTGCAAGGAAACCAAAACTAGGGAAGGGCGTTAACTGATTAGTGCATTGCACTTGGCCGGGGAAAATTCTGAAGGGCTAGATATACTTAATGTGGAATATAAACCTTTCTTTACTCGTCCGCACTCTTATAATGGGAATATTGGCAGAAAAATCCAAGGCTTGGACGAGGCTTTCTGATTTGGGGCCAGTTCCAAAGCCCAGAGGATAAGTCTTCCCATTAATTTCAGATGGTTTCTGATTTGGCCATTGGCTGTTTTCAGATGCCTCATAAGACTTCCATATATTGACCTTTTCACTGAAGTCTCCACTCTTTGTGCAGAGAAACCAACCTTTTCTTGAAATTTTACTGATAAATTGAAAGGGTCACGTGCATAAGTCTCCGATGAAGAAAAGAGAATACAAAATCTCAGGCTTGAGAAAAGCTTCCTCATGCCAAAACCAAGACATGACCAAAAGCTGTGGTATTCAAATGAATAAAAAGGGTGTGAGAACTGAGAAGTCAAAAGCAGTGATATAGCCTTCCCTCCAAATACACGATTGCAGTAAACCTACAACTTTACTAGCCTAGCAAATAAAAGTTCTTATGAAGTCTTTTATAAAATTGTGAACAATCTTGAAGACCAATATAGACATTAAGGCAATAGCTCTTTCCAAGGATATTCATCCAAATAACTTCTAGTTCCTCCTAAGAGTATATAGAAAGGAATTCCTCAACCCAGCACTGGCCTTGATTGTGTGTTTTGTGTCAAGAGGACTACCCTACTAAATTGTTCAGAAAGGATTAAAATAGACTTAACTGATGTGCAATTATTGTCTCCATCCTGAAGACAGTAGGCCTGGAAATTTATCCCACAAACACAAATAAAAATGGTGTCTAACTGAAATGATATAATGAAGAGATGAAATATGAATATAAAAGAAAGTAAATAGAAATAAAAATAATATTTAAAATATTTAAAAAGTGTGCACATACTTTGTGCCTTATCTAGGGAGATTTAATAGAGGTGGACAAATTTGGTTTACCTAACAGCCCAGCTTTAGCTGGGACCATGCCCATCGACCACAGTGTCCCAGTTTATGACAGCCAGCTGCACATTGTGATTGATGAGGACAGCAAGCACGTAATGATGGTAATATGTCACCATTCCCTTTGAGAATTGGTGACAAGCCTTTGTGAAGGCCCATGAAAGGAAGCAAGAGTAGTACTAGCAGCTGGTGGATGTCCTGAGGAGCCAGGGATATGGTGTGACAGTTGAGGCACTGATATTTGGGGTGCTCGGAGCTTCAAACCCCAGTAATGAGAGTGTCCTGCATGCCTGCTGCATATCCCACTGATGTGGTGCCTCATGATGTTCAACACCATCTCCTGGTCCAGGGATATCTACGTGGAGCACAGTATGGGACAGCACCTGTACATATGCTCCACCAAACCACAAACCAGAAGCAATGTAGAGGGCCTGCCTGACCACCCCCCACTGCTACACCTCAAGGACTGGACTCTTCTCTACCACCACAATTATATCCCACATGTCACTATTTGTACCTGTGTGTGTGCCTACAAACCATCTCTCTACTTGAATGCAGTATTGTTGTGCGGGGTCTCCTATATATTCCTTGCTGTATAAGCATCATGTTCCCTCCTTCCCTTTCCCCTTTCCCACCCCTCACCCCCAGGCTTAGTTGGCTTCATGTTTCATATGTAACTTAGTTGCATTCACACCCATACCCCACCTTCTACTATGTAGCCCCTCAATCATACCCTCTGTATTTTCTTGTGCCTCAAACTTTGTCATTTTGGGCTTGAACATTTTCTAATAAATTACATCTATTATCTAAAGCAGTGGCAGCCAGCCTGCAGCAGGAGATCAGGGGGAAGTACAGGGCAGGGAGTAGAAAACAGAGCAGCTGATCAGGGAGGGGAAGAGGATCAGAGAGGCACTCAAGGAGGATGTGGCGCTTATTTGTGGCATGCCTGCCCTAAATTTGGCCCTCACTGTTTTATGGCATGAACAATGCTATAGGATCTGTGTCTGATAAGTTGGAGCCTAAGGCTGCGACCATATGACCGTGGACGTTTGTTTCTCTGGGGAAAAGAAGCAGCAGCACACCTTGTACCACTGCTACTTGTCCCTGGGGAACGCCTGTGTCACGCGCCCTCTGGTGTGTGGCAGCTTGCCCTGGCTGGGGTAGGGGAGGCTAGGGACAGCACTGGGGTGGCCTTACCAGGATTTTTGGTTGTGTTTTTTAAGGGCCAGGAGCTGGGCCAGGCAGGGTAGCCATGGTGGGGCTGGGAGAGCAGGTGGGGGTCGGGGCTTGTGGCAGAGCCCCCACATGATGGGGGGCAGTGGGGGGCAGTGGGGATCACCCTCCTGCCTGGCAGCAGACAGTGAGTGGGGTTGGTTTTTTTCAAAGAGCCGGAAGCTAGGAGAGCAGTCAGGGTGGGAGAGCGGGCACGGGATGGGTCCTGCTTGATCTGGAGATTCAGCTGAATCAGCAGCAGCCAAATCTCTGAATCAGATTTGGCCAAATCAATCCAGGGCAGTAATTCAGACCACTGAATTGAACCACTGTCCCCCAAATTGGCAGAATCCGAAGCAAATACTAACCGCTTCACACAGGCCTTCAAGTTACACTTAGAATATAATCAGACTTGGCATTGCTGATCTCTCCCCACACTAGGAAGCCCATCTGCGAGACTGCTGGACAATCCCAGTGGAGAGACAGAAAGAATTGTGAGCCGATCTTCCCGATAAACTGAGACGGAGTAAACAGGTGAGACGCTTGTGGAACTCAAAAAGGTCCATAAGGAATATAAAAAAAACATCTGGAAACTAATCAGAATGGGGAGAGTGCTGAACTGAAAACATGTATAAAGTCCAGGCAGTGCTAAAAAAAATTCTGTTAGATCTGAAGTTACAGACCATTTGGACAAATCAGGAGTCCAGGTACAATATCCACAGTCTGATAGTAAAACTTCTCAAAGAGATGACCTAAAACTTGATTAGCAGAACCAAGAAATTCTCCAAAGGGCATGGCCAAATGTACATTTGTACCAGCTTCAAAAGGGGTCAGGGAGCCACTAGTGGGAGCTGATGCAATAGATGTAATGTTGTAAACAGCTATGTTTGCATGAGTCTGTGGCAATACAAATGAGATGCCTGATGCCAGCTTTGACACCAATGAAGCAGAGTAAAAATTAAGAGATTCTAATACACTTATATCATGACAGATCTAACTGGTCGCATTTACATGTCCATTAATGCTCCATAATTATGGTGCATTAAGTTTAGTACCTGTAATGACAGGTACTAAATGTAATGCACTGTAATCAGTGCTACTAGCGCAGTTAAACAGGCTTTGGGTGATGTTAATGCACAGTAGACTTATTCTACTGCACATTAGCACATTGTAGCAGGCTTGCCTATTGGAGCTTGGGTTGAGCCCCAGGCTTGAAGTCTTGTTGTTTTGATTAGTGGAGCTCATCCCCCAATCAGGAAGCAGCAGGAGGAGTTCAATCACGCCCCTTTCCTGAGGGGAGGGGCAGAGGAGTTCCCTCCATGCTGGACCTGATTGGAGACTGCTACACTCAGGTCCAGAAGACTTCAGGGGTGGAGCCCCAGAGAGTATAAAAGGAGTATACATGCCTAGTATGAGGGGACAGAGAAGAGAGAAGAGCAGGGCTTAGAAGAGCTGAAGAGAGCTGCTCAGCAGGGTGAAGCAGTACCACAGAAGCACTCCTGAAGACTTCCATCAGTGGCGAACAGCAGACGGCTCCAGCAGCTAGGCTCTTGGTGTGCAGGCCGGCACACGGCGTCCAGACCCTTGGAGCTGCATGAGGTGGCTCGGGTCTGCAACCTCTGGCATGCGGCCAGAGACATGGTGCACAGGATGGTGCACGGAGTAGGACCTCTGGAGCGCTTGGGTCACTCAGGTCCTCATCCCTCGAAATAAGGCTGGGAGGTCAGTGCAGGAGGCGCTGCATGGAGGGTCCAGGAGGCAGCCCAGGCCTCCAACCCATAGCAAAAGGTTGAGTCCAGAGAGCCAGATGGTGATCAGGCTACTGAGCTAGCAGACAGGGCCAAGCCAGAGGCTGCAGAAGCCCTGCTTAGCAGAGCCCTGTTCCAGGGGACAGTGACCCCACTAAAGCCCACTGCAGGTGAGAGACCAGCTTGGCACAGAGGACGAGGACCACCCTCCAGGCCTGGGATGTGAGTTGCAGGGAAAAGAGGATTCCCACAGGGGAGGGGAATCCCCCCATGGTTAGTTAAGTCCTCCTGAAAGGGGAGGTCCCACTGACACTCCTGCTAAAGTTACCAGCTTCTTTGTAGGGCTTGGGAAAAGCCCAAGGGCATTGGGGTTTCCTCTTGGGTTTGAGTTCATCTTTGGGGTTTATTTGTTTCAGATCAGATACTTACCTGTAACTTACCTGTATCTGGAGCACTGGTATAAGGTTTTATGTCATTTACCCAGAGGGTATTGTTTACGTTACTGGTTTAGATCTCTTATAAATATATATATACATTGTACATATGTTTATATCCATGTTCCTTTCCCTTGGGATAAGTTAATGTAAATAAATTTGTATATAGTTAAGTCCCTTGACTGTCCTAGCCTGGTTCTGTAGAGATGGAGGGAAACTGAGAGGTCTGCAGTTCCCCGCCACAGCACACCTGCCAGCTAACAATCTCCCTCAATTGGAGAAGGGGAGAATGTATGTACCCAAGCTACCTGGGCTACAACATTAGCATGGGTTTTGTCTGCTGTGCTGATGTGCAGTAGAATTAGTTTTCTACACGATAAGCATTTTGTGTAGAAGCACCCACTGTTACAGCATAATAGCTTCTGTGGGTTCAGAGCAGCAACTTCCTCTCCCCATTTCAAGCTGGGTGTTTCTCCATACCCTAAGGCTGTGCTTTGGTCAGAGAAGCTGTAACTAGGACTTAGAAAACTAGAAATTTGTGGATGAAAAAATTCCCGTGGTTGCAAAGTCCAGTGGAAACCAGTTGTCTGAATGAGAATAGGATAGTTGCAATATTTTTCTACTCTGCCTGTATCCCCAGAGGGGAGATCACACTGCCACAGCTCAATTTGTATGAAAGAGGAAAAACTTCCTGGAAGACTTGCTTATGTCCTTTTGACACTGGAACCCAAATAAAGGGTTTCTAGAAGCCAGTTTGAAAAGCCTAGTTCTGATGTTGCCTTAGAATGCCAGGAAAGAGACTGAGTTATGTGTATTTATTTCCACTTGTTTGAAGACTACTGTAGTGTTGTAGTGATGTTCTGGGCCTCCTGACCCAGGAAATATGTGAGGCAAGAGTATTTCAGGGAGTGATATATTTTATTGGACCTATCAGTCTGAGCTGGCCATACCAAATGGTGAAGGGAAAAAAGAATTGGCGTGTCAGAGAGTCTTATGATATTGGTGCATCTGGCATACCAAGATATCAACAAGGATGTACAGAGTACAATGACAATGGAGTTATTTATCAATGCTTAGCTAGACTTGGACAGGCTGAGAATAATGAACTACTTAGCTTAGTGATTCAACCAAAAAATGAACCCCACCCCCAAAACAAAACATTTCCTTAGGTGGCCCAACACAGCTTGTTTACCCCAAAATTAAATGTTTTGCTTTATTTTCAGGTTATTTTATACTTTCTTTACCATGTTTTCTTTTAAGCATTGGCCAAATTCTGAATGAAAATGTTGTTTCTCAACTAAATCTCAAAAGGTTCCAGTTTGAAAATGTCAGACCAAAATGTTTTTATTTTTGTATTTTTTTGTCCTTTTTTGGGGGGGAGGGGAAATAATTGCCAAAATCAACCCACATATACAGATAGTTTTGATTTTCATAGATTCATAGATGTTAGGGTCAGAAGTGACCTCAAGAGATCATCGAGTCCGACCCCCTGCATAGGCAGGAAAGAGTGCTGGGGTCAGATGACCCCAGCGAGATGTCTATCTAACCTCCTCTTGAAGACCCCCAGGGTAGGGGAGAGCACCACCTCCCTTGGGAGCCCGTTCCAGACCTTGGCCACTGTAACTGTGAAGAAGTTCCTCCTAATTTCCAGTCTAAATCTGCTCTCTGCTAGCTTGTGGCCATTATTTCTTGTAACCCCCAGGGGTGCCTTGGTGAGTACAGCCTCACCAATTCCCTTCTGCGCTCCCATGATGAATTTATAGGCAGCCACAAGGTCGCCTCTTAACCTTTTTCAGCGGGGGCTGAAGAGCTCCAGATGCCCCAGTCTCTCCTCATAGGCCCTGGCCTGCAAGCCCTTAATCATACGAGTGGCCCTTCCCTGGACCCTCTCCAGGTTATCCGCATCCTCTTGAAGTGCGGCACCCAAAACTGCACGCAGCATTTCAATTGTGGTCTGACCAGTGCCTGATAGAGGGGCAGTATCACCTCCTTGTTTCTATTTGTCATGCACCTGCTGATGCATGATAAAGTGCAGTTAGCTTTTTTGATTACTTCATCACACTGACAACTCATATTCATCTTGGAGTCCACTAGGACTCCAAGATCCCTTTCTGCTTCTGTGCTACCAAGCAGGTCTTTCCTAGGCAGTAGGTGTGCTGGACTTTTTTCCTCCCTAGGTGCAGCACTTTGCATTTCTCCTTTTTAAACTGCATTGTGTTGTTTTCTGCCCACATGTCCAACCTGTCCAGGTCTGCCTGTAGTTGTTCCCTGCCCTCTGCTGTGTCCACTTCTCCCCACAGTTTTGTATCATCAGCAAACTTGGACAGTGTACACTTCACTCCCTCATCCAAGTCACTGATGAAGCCATTGAAGAGTATCAGTCCAAGGAATGAGCCCTGTGGAACCCCACTGCCCACACCTTCCAGGTCGATACCGACCCATCCACCACCTCCCTGGGTTCAACCGTCTAGCCAATTTGCCACCCACTGGACTGCGTATCAGCTGAGCTGACCAATGTTCTGAAGCAATACTGCAATACTATGATGCATATTATATGACAAAACAAAGTTAGTGAGGTATATATTATATCCACTATTTTGTAAACATATGTCAGTCAGGGGACTAGTTAAGAAAGTAAAATCTCTTTCTTGTGGATAAACGACCACACACAAACAGTTAATAATAACTGTGCAGATAATCAAGTGATCGTGATGGATTAAGGCAAGGTCTGATATAAATTAGCTCAAGTAACTCTTGGTGATTCACATTGTAAAATGCTTTGGATATACTACCTAGCTACTATATCTTTTTCTGGAGAAAAATAAGGGATGTACTTAATAAAACAATGGTACAGCTAACGTCTAAAATGTTAATGATGCTTCCATACAGAATCTTCAATCAGTTATGGTCCTTGGCAAGGAAAATAATTCAGAGTGGTCCTATTGGGTGAGAATTTCAGAAGTGCCTTACTTACGAGGTCACTTTCAAAGGGATTTGTGGGGCTCAGTCCATGAAATGCTTCTGCAAATCTGCCCCAGATGGTGCAGTCTGTAACTAAACAGAGCAAGTACAGAATTTTCAAGTGTTCAGGATTTTTAAAGTTTGCTTTAGTGGGATTTATTACTATTATTTTCAATGTGAGCAAACTGAGACCATCACAGAACACTTCTGATGTGCGTGTACATTCAGGCTGTGTATAGACATTCAGGGAGGTTAGAGGGAGGTTAAAGCATCTTAAAAATAGCCACCCAGTCTAACCTAAGTTGGGATGGAGAGGGCTATTGGGGGGATTCAGGGGCAAGTAAGCTCCATGAGGGGATGGGAGTTTTGTAGGATGATGGTGGTGGGTGGGAGGGACCCATGGGGGGAATGGCAAGTGCAGTCTGTAGAGGGTTGGCAGGGGCAAGCATCATCCTCAGGGTGGATTGCGGGATCAGGGGTCAAGCAGAGTCCACAGGACAGATCAAGGGGGTAGGGGGACCAGGCAGGGTCCATAAGAGGGACTGAAGGAATTGAGGGGGCAGGTGGAGTCCACAGGGGGTGTTTGGGAGGGTTCAGGAGTTTAGCAGGATTAGGGAATTCATGGGATCTGCCCGGGGTGGGGAGGAAGGGAGATGGGAGATATCTCTTCCCTACTCCCTGCGACCAGAGCCTATTTTAGCTGCTCAACTCCCAAATAGTATCATAGTATCATAGTGTCTAGAGTCGGAAGGGACCTGGGCAGATCATCTAGTCCGACCCCCTGCCTTGGCAGGAAAGAGCACCGGGGTCAG
>JAGPOW010000724.1:372222-385615 GCA_030014935.1 Caiman crocodilus | reverse complement strand
CCTGTGACCCTGGCACTTGTTCCTGCCATTGGCGGGGGGTCAGACTAGATGGCCTGCTCTAGGCCCCTTCTGACCCTAGGCACTATGAAACTATGAAACTATCTCCACCCCAGGGTACTGAGGGAATTGGCAGGGGTCATTGCAGGACCCCTGGCACAGCTTTACAAATTCTCGTGCTGCCAGGTGTCAAAGGACTGGAGAAAGGCCAGTGTAGTCTCCGTTTTCAAAAAAGGGAGGAAGGAGGACCCAGGTAACCATAGGACTGTTAGTCTTGCTTCGGTCCTGGGGAAGCTCTTTGAGAAAATTATCCAGGAGCACATCTGCGAGGGACCAGCAGGGGAGACAATGTTCAGGGGCAGGTCCTGTCAGACCAACCTGACTGCCTTTTAGGAAGGACTTTGACACTGTTTCTCACTCCATTCTCATTAAAAAATTAGGCAACTGTGGCATTGATGTCTACACAGTCAGATGGGTCACAAATTGCCTAGAGGTTGGCACCCAGAGAGTGGTGGTGGATGGGTCATTTTTGACCTGGAGGGATGTGGGCAGTGGAGTCTCCCAGGGCTCAGTCCTTGGGCTTAAACTGTTCAACATCTTTATCAGCAACTTGGACGAGGGGGTGAAAAAAACCTTGTTCAAACCTAAGGATGACACTAAGATGTGGGGAGAGGTGGGCATGCTAGAAGGGAGGGACAGGCTACAACTAGATCTGGACAGGTTACGGGGGTGAGCGGATGAGAATAGGATGGGATTCAGTACTGACAAGTGCAGGGTGCTGCACCTGGGGAGAAAGAACCAGCAGCACACCTACAGGATGGGGAACACCCTTCTCATCAGGGCAGAGGCAGAAAGGGATCGTGGAGTCATTACTGATTCCAAGACAAACATGTGCTGCCAATGTGAGGACACGGTCAGGAAGGCTAACCACACCTTGTCATGCATCCACAGGTGCATCATGAGCAGGTCCAAGGAGGTGATCCTCCCCCTCTATGTGATAGGGGGAGTCGGAGTACTGTGTCCAGTTCTGGTGCCACACTTGAGGAGGGATGTGGACAGCACTGAGAGGGTCCAGAGGAGGGCCACTTGCATGGTCAGGGGGCAGTAGGGCAGGCCATAGGAGGAGAGGCTACGAGACCTGAACCTGTTCAGCCTCCACAAGAGAAGGCCGAGAGGGGATTTGGTGGCCGTCTATAAACAAACCAGGGGGTACCAGAGGGGAATGGGAGAGTTCCTGTTCCCCCAAGCATTACCAGGAGTAACTAAAAATAATGACCGCAGATTGACTGAGAGTAGGTTCAGGCTAGACATCAGAAAGCACTACTTCCCAGTCAGGGCAGCTAGGATCTGGAACCAACTTCCAAGGGAAGTGGTGCTCGCTCCTACCCTGGGGGTCTTCAAAAAGAGGCTGGATAATCACCTTTCCACTGCCATTTGACTCCAGCCTTCTTTCCTGCCCACGGCAGACTTGATGATCTGCTCTGGTCCCTTCCGACCCTACCAACTATAAAACTATCAATGCTTGAGCTATATCTTCTCAGTTCTGCTAGCGAACCTCAATGTGGTGGAAGCCTGAAGGGGTTTATACTGAATTTAGTTCAAACTCTTTTGAAAGAGCAAAGGATGTTGAACCCTAACAAAGATGTCCTTTCTCTAGAGTGTTCACTAGACATTAGAATTAAATACATTATTTGTTCACCACACATACCACACTGACATGTTCCCCCAAAATTAGTGAATGAAATTTGAACTGTGTGTCTTAAACAAGGAAGTTGTATAAGGATAGTTTGGTTAAAAGGAAAAGTCCTTTTTTCTTCATTTTGTTTTACTAAAGCTGGGTATGTATCTTTTAGGGGGGTTATGAGGGCAAACAAAATAGGCTGACTCACTTGCTCCCAGGCAAGATACTGAAATTCAACTAGAAATGTAGTAACCATAGAGCCTTCAGTGACAGAGAAGACCTGTATTCTAGTGTAACAAACAAGCACCAAATGACTTTGATGAATACCTCTCAAGTCCTCTTCAGATACCTTAGAAAGAAAATAAAAAGGGCATGTGACCAATTACTTCCCCCCCTTCTTTTCTCTGCAAAACACTTGTAATGCTCTGGAATGTGAAAGATAATGACATTAATGAAAGAAAGTGCTATGTGAAAACAACTGTATTTTTAATTAAATGCCCCAAGGACAGTTCTGCAAGTCACATTTATGGGTTTCAGTAAAACCTGACAAATATCTTCAGCCAATGAGTTGGAGTTGTGAATAGATGGTCATTTATACAGGCCTGAACCTGTTGTGAAGCAATGAGGTCATAAATTGGGACAAACAGAGCTTGGTTTTACATGTGTGTAAAATGAGAAAGGGGTTTTTCTGTGAAGACAAGTACAAAGTGAGAGTTAAAATATGCTGTTAGGTAGACAGAGATGTGCCTAGCTCACAATTTATAAGGGAAGCTGATCAAAAGGCTCAGACAGCTCATGTCTTCAGAGAAAAAAGTGGGTATGCAGGGCATTTGGGAATCCTGGCAGAGCCTGTTCCCAGGGGCACTCTCACAGAATTTAGCACGTTCCTAATCTCCAGAGACATAGGTCACACTATACTCTGAAGGACTGAGTGTCTAGAAGTGTCGTCAAACTGATATTCCTCACTACAGAGCTTTCCAAGGACAAGAACAGAATGTTATTGGCTAGGGATCATGATGTGGTTGTTTTATACTTCTATCTCATTTCAAATTTTTTACTACATTATAAAGGTGTGTTCATTCAGCGTTGTCTTCAGACACTTCTAATCAGAGTATGTCCAACACAGATGGAGCTGTCTGAGTCCATTAGTTGTGCAGGCAGGAGACAATTTGTAAAACAAGCTTCAGAGTATTGCAAAACCTTTGGCTTTTTCCAACACAAATAGAGGGACTTTATTACAGAAGTGTCACATGGAAGTATCATGCTATAGCACTTTATGCTGTCTTGTATGGATGGGTCCCAAACAGACTCAGTATTTGATCAAGGTACATGGAAGACTATCTAGCAGAATCATTCCTGTACTTGTTAGCATTTGAAATGAACTCAGCAGTTGGAAAAGTAAGGTATGCTATGATCAGTTAAATTGGCATTGTCATGCCAAGCTGCAAGTGCCAACCCTCAAAACTCATGTGTCCATTGTGCATGGTACAAAGGACACACTGGGATATGGGGACAATAAATGGACTCAACAGTAAATGAAAGAAACAGTAAGTTAAGCCTGGAAACTGCATTTCACATGGAAATTAATTTGTAAAAATTGTGTTTCATAGATTCATAAATGTTAGGGTTGGAAGGGACCTCCAGTAGGTCATTGAATCTGCCCCCCTGCCCTGGGCAGGAAAGAGCGCTGGGATCAGACAACCCCAGCTAGGTGCTTGTCTAGTCTCTTCTTGAAGACCCCCAGCATGGGGAGAACACCACCTGCCTTGGAAGCCCATTCCGGATTCAGGCAATCCTTACTGTGAAGAAGTTTTTTCTAATGTCCAGCCTAATTCTGCTGTCCGTCAATCTGTGGCTATTGTTCTTAGTTACTCCAAGGGGTGCCCTAGTAAATAGAGCATCTCCTATTCCCTGCTACCCTCACCTGATGAATTTATAGGAAGCCACACAATCACCTCTCAGCCTTCTCCTGAGAAGGCTGAAGAGATCTAGGTCCCTCAGTCTCGCGTTGTGGGGCCCTGCCTGCAGGCCTCTGACCATACGAGTGGTCCTTCTCTGAACCCTCTCAGGATTCTCTGCATCCCTCTTGAAGTGCGGCGCCCAAAACTGGATGCGTTACTCCAACTGTGGCCTGACCAGTGCCGCATAGAGGGGAAGCATCACCTTCCTGGACCTATTTGTCATGCATCTACTAATGCAGGATAAAGTGTGGTTAACCTTGTTAATCACTTTGCCACATTGACAACTCAGGTTCATCTTGGAGTCAACTATGACTCCAAGACCCCTTTCTCCTGCTGTGCTGCTGAGAAGGTCCTCCCCCAGCCTTAAGTGTGTTGGTGTTTCTTTTTGCCCAAGTGCAGCAATTTGCATCCTATTTTGTTCTGCCCATTTTTCCAACCTGTCCAGATCTGCCTGGATTTGTTCCCTACCTTCTGCTGTGTTAACTCTGCCCCATAATTTGATATCAGCTGTGAACTTGGACAGGGAGCTCTCTACACCCTTGTCCAAGTCACTGACGAAGCCATTGAATAGCACCAGTCCAAGGACCAAGCCTTGCGGGACTCCACTGCCCACATCTTTCCAGGTTGATATCGACCCATCCACCACCACACTCTGGGTGCAACCCCTAAGCCAATTTGCCACCCACCTGACCATGTAATTATCTATATCACAGCCTGTCAGTTTATTTACGAGAACAGAATGAGATAATGTATCAAAGGGCTTCTTAAAGTCTAGGTAGATGACATCTATCTCAACTCCTGTGTAAGGATTTTGTGACCTGGTCATAAAAAAAAGCAAGGTTAGTCAGGCAGGATGTACCTGCAATGAATTTGTGCTGATTTCCTTTTAGCATTATTTCCTCTGCTGGGCTCCCACAAATGTGATCCTTAAAGATTTCTTCCAGAGTTTGTCCAAGGATAGAGGTCATCCTTTTTCCAAGGACACTAGGCCATCAATTTATACCATCTGATTACAGTGTGTGGATTAATCAAATCTACTTGTTATGAAATGTGAATAAATGTTTCTGATAACCAATTAGCATTTAATTACACTAATTACACTACGAGGTGCTGGGAGGAGGAAGGGTAAGGTCCCAAACCTGGCCCCATTTCCAGCTCCAGGCCTGGCCCTATGCTCCTGAACCAGTGGAAGCACAAGGACTCCCCAGGGACATGTAAGGAAGCATGAGGGGCACTGTGTTCAGAGTGTTTGTTGTTTTCTATGTGATCTATATTTTCTTTTGCTTTATTTTTTAATAAAGAGCAATGGTGTTGAAGCCTACTGCCTGCCCCTGAAGAGGTAAATGGTGATTTCAGCGTGCCCACAAAGTCAGAGGTCTGGGAGAGCTGATATTTAAACTTCTGGAGTGCTCTGGAGCTCAACATTGGCCCAGCGCAGTTGGCCTGCACTGCTCCATTTCCAAAAGGGGGTAACAGTCCTGGGCCAGGAAATGTGCTAGGCCAAAGGAAGAAATTGTGCATCAGCCTACTGGAATCCAAGGAAACATTGAGCATATGGGCCCAGCGAATGGGGACCAAACGCTCCCCGGGGGGGGGGGGTGTCAGGGGCAGCTAAACCAGATCTTGTTTATTTTGTAGGCCCAGCTAGGCTAGGGTGGTGTCTCCAGCTAGCGACTGGTTCCAGGCCTTACGTGGCATGGCATATGAAAGCTCCAACAATTCACTGGAGCTGTAGGATTAATAAGCATTGTTTCCTTGTGGCTAGATCAGTCATTTTTCATAATTCTTTCATTCCTTTTGTTATTTGTCGCCTTACTGAGGACCTGTGGGAAGAGTGATTTCTGGGCAAGTGATATTCCAGGCTACCCTGTCCATTGAAAGGTGGACCTATAATTTCTTCTCAGTCCAAAAAGATAGTGGACAACAGCAAAGATCTCTTGCTGCAGAGTCTAGTGTAGGGGCTGAGGAACTGAGAGCTATTTCAGGACAACTTCAGCCTCTTCCTTGGGTCTAGCGGCAGCACCATGTGGAGAAACTCAATTCCAGGAATCCCCCATGGATAGGTTTCTGACATGCTGCATCTAACAGAAGGGACAGTTTCCACTCAGAAATGCAGTAGCTTCAGTAATTGAGATATAGGACTTCTCAGATATACTGACAAATAGAGGGGTTGGTTCTAAAAGGCTGCAAAACAAAAGGAATTATTTTGTTTTGTATAAACTGTACAGCATTGTACAGTAAATTCGTCTTTATAATTAGCCTTTACTATCTTCTTCCCTACAGTCATAATATGACATCAGGCTTATGGAGAAATAGAGTATAGCCACACATAAAACTTACCATAGACTATAAGAAAGCAGATGTTGCTGTATGTCAGCTGCCTGGTGGTAACTGCCTGCGTGCACACTCTTGTCCCATCATAAACAGAAAGGAACCCACAGAAGCTTTGCCCTCGTTCATTGAGCCCAATCCTGACACCCTTACACTAACAAAGGCTTCCCACTGTGCTTTGACAGAGCAAAGACTGTAGGATTACATGCCAAATAGTCACCATCCGCATCTTGTCTTGTGAAATGCACATATGTACAATTGCCATTACTGGTCTTCCAAGATGCACAGCTCAGCATATTCTGAAGCGGAGAACAAGCACGAGCCCTAAATATTGTCACTGGTTCTGAGAATACGAGGGAAGGGTAAACAGAGCCTTCAGAAAGCTCCCTGTCTTTTCACCCTTCTTCCCTAAGCCTTTAAAATAATGTGTTAGAACTTCCTTTGTGTTCATAAGCTTGACAAGGCAGCTCAGTATTTCCACAGTATAAAGTGTTTGATGAGGCATGCACTATTTGGAATCCAAATGAAAATGAGAAAGTAATGCCTTTTGCCCAGGAAGTCTGAATCAATTTTGAATGTCCATATTTAAGGAGAAAATGTGCAGGGATACAGTATGCACAAGTAGAAGCAAACAAGTGGGCTTATAACCCTGACTGGTGCTATGTTGTGAGGAAATAAATTCTCTATTGGGCATGGGCATAGCCAGTGGAGCCATGGCAGACCTTCCTATCTGTTCATCTGCCAACTGCTTCAGCTTCAATCTGCTGCCTCCCCAGCCAGGAAATACCAAGCTTCAAAACATTTTGTCAGAATAGTCAAACATGCTCACAAGTAGCAAATCCATTAAAGAGTATTTTATAAAGCTCATTCACATTGGCTAGAACAGCTAAGACATTCAATAACTGGTAAGGCAAGGCTGTTATTTAGCATCAACATTGAAATGTGCATTTATCAACAAATGTTATAGCTTTACAAGCATAAGCATTTGAAAGACTGGGAATAAAAAGTGAAGAGGAACAGGATGAACATTTTAAATAATTTCCATGCATCTTTAATAAATGTACACCAATAAAACCAAGTTCAGTGCTGCTCCAGAACACCTGTCTGCATGTATAGGTACTCGGATCTCCATCTTTGTTTTGTGTGACACGTTTACATACTGTTTCTCAAAAAGGACAATATTAAGAAACATTTTTTCTAGAACCCTGGATACATGGTTTTG
Organism: Caiman crocodilus; assembly: GCA_030014935.1. Lineage (NCBI taxonomy): Eukaryota > Metazoa > Chordata > Crocodylia > Alligatoridae > Caiman > Caiman crocodilus. The sequence continues at coordinate 378,423 of JAGPOW010000724.1, read as the reverse complement.
ACATCTAAAAGTAATCCTAGCCTGCCTCTGAAATTATACAGCACAGGAGCCTACTGTTCCTCTTTGACAAACTTTAGTATGTTAAACCTGGCTTAACCTACCAAAACGACTCTTCTTTTACTATCAGATAGTTGAATTGCTGCTGAAACGTGGCTACACAAGAGAAGGCCGTGAAAATGTGTTAGCATAACATAAGCCTTACTAACTGGCAGAAATCATGTGATACTGTTGGGGTTATGTTGTAGTCACGATGGTCCAGGAAAAATATGAAAGCCAAGGATTTCTGTGGGTGATATCTTAGCAAACTATTGGACATTTCTTGTCCATTGGATATTTCTGGATTTTGCAAAATAGTGGAAGAGTTATAGCTCTTGCATCAGTAGCTGCAGCTGAGGTCAATGGGGACTCTTGCTGCTTTGCAACAAAGGCAGTGCTATCTGGAAGTAGAAGCACGAGCTTGAGAAGTGGGAGACCCTGATTTCTTACCGTTACTTTACTATACACCCTCCAGCCATCCACTTTTCTGGCCCAGTTCCCTACCTGTTAAAGGGGAATAATGATGATGTTCTGCCTTCTCCCACTGGAATTATAGAGGTAAGGCTGTGAATGTTTATGAGGTAAGATAATAATAGACAGTAAGATAGTAATAAATGGTTTCTTTTAAACCTCGTCTTTAAGGGGAAAAGAAATTGCCCAGTATTAATGTGCGGTTCAGCTCAGTTACTTCTTTCATCTCCTGCAGTAGTGCACAGCTGAAATCCTTTACCAAGTCAGAAGGCCAGGGGTCAATCCCACTAGTCTAGTAGAATTTGTGCTGCACATATATTGTAAAAATAATGGAATGTGGAACCACATTAAAGAGCCCTTACATTATATCTTTGCTGAGAAGTAGGGAGACTACCCAGTCTTATATGTGCACAGTAGAAAGTGTAACTGAGTGAAAAGAAAATCAACAGTGCCTACCATAGCACATTTGAATTAAAACTTCAGTAGAACAATGGTCTAGAAGTATGCCCACATTATTATAAGTGGCAGCACCCAGGGTTCTGCAAACTCCTTTTCCATAGTGCCCTTCTTGGAGGCTGTTCCTGAGTTTCTGCAAGAAAACAGGAAATCTCTGCAGACTACACTCCCTTGTGTGCACACAGTCTCCCTTTCTTTGTGCCCTATTCCCTCATTTCCCTCCCCACAACTAACCCCCCCATATTTTTATTGTAAGTACTTTTAAAATGCAGATGGTGCTTCCAGTTACCTGTATGGTATTATTTTCTACAGGTACAAAAGTGAAAGGTACTATGCACGTTCACTATAAAACATGGCACCAAGCGATTTCCAAGCTTATTGTGTCTCACTGACTGTATCGGGTTTGCTTCATATTCCCATTGATTTGAAGTTGACAGGACTTGAAATCAATGGAACTACTTAAAGACTTGAAGTTAGGTATGTAAGTATGTGCTTTACTAGTCCAGGGCATAAGTTTTTTCATTGCTAATTGTTGATTTACTTGTGAGCAATGTAAATTGTGGCAATCCTCTTTCTTCTCCTTGCTGTTTTAGCTCTTCAGGGTGAAAATAAATAAAAGCAGTAGAAGCCCACTTCTGGCACACATAAGGTAGATATAGTGAGCAAGGAAGTGTCATTTTCATACTCATTTTTTCAAAATGAATGAGTGTACATATATATAAAACTTGTAGCTCATTTCAATATTTTTTTCCTTCTTCACAATTCTGCATTGCCTTGTTCAGTACTAAGGTGACGACAGCTGTGTTGGTTAACTCCGCCCTACTCGTTTTGAGAAAGATTTGTGGTTTTGACAGTGGTATTCAGCAATAGCTACAGTTCTTAGAGGCCACGAATATGGTAATTACACTGAGCTACTTTCAGAGGGATTCCTTTAACCTCACATCCATCTGTTATCTACCTTCTGACTTTTATTCTGTTCCTCAGTTTCATGTGAGTTCTGATGTTCATTTTAACTAAGTTGAGCTGGGGAAAAAGAGTTATATTTACTAACTGTGAAATAGAAAAAAATTCTTTGTTAAAGTATGCTCTCGAATGCTATGGTGAAAGGGACAGGTTTCAGTGAAACCGGAATGGCAACATTCCCTTCAGCTGACATACATCTCCACTTCTTAGCCACGGCTGGGCAAGCAGGTGGAAGTTTGGGTTGCTCAGGAAGTGTGTACTTGTTTGATTAAAGATGCTGATCTGCTCCAGTAGCTGAGTCTCCCTATTGGCCAATAACCACTCAAGATTTCTTTAAAAGGTTGCTCTTCCCTCTCATATTTTTAAATGTGCTCAAATGTACCTGAATATGATGAAGTATGTGAATGATGATAATGTACCTGGCAGATTTCAATTGGAGTGAGGCATCTAAATCTGGACCTTTGCTCCCTAACTATCCTGATCATCACTTCTCAACGTGATGGATTTTCTAACTCATACATCACAGAAGGAAGCATCTAGGTCATCTAATGCAACCTGTATGGGGTCTCTAAGAGGGCAGACAGCTTTTTACTAAAGCAGCTCTATCTTTGAAGTTGCCATATGATTAGACTTCAAATTAGTGCACTACTGTGTTTAGGCAGACTCTTTCTTCCTATTTCATTTGCCCAGACTATTCTATCTAAAAACAGCTGGTGCGAATGTGGAAGAGAAGAATGAGTACAATCAGAAAAGACAATGGACATTTTGCTGAAGGAAAGTGTGTGCCTTCCCACGCCCATAAGAACTGCAATTCTTGTCTGCGTTGCTTTAGTCTGATCTAGCTCCATCTGGTGTCAAACCAAAGCAAAGAAATCAAGCATTTGCAGTGTTATCCACAGGCAGAGTACTAGTGCATTTTTCCTTTCTTTTCCTCTCCAGGCTTGAAGGAAAGACAGCACTGCAGTCAAAGGTCCTTTTCCTTGAAAATGTTGTAATACATTCTTTACATTCAGAGTCACGTAACTGGAGGATGCTAATTCAACTCTTTTTTTGAGCAGAGGCTGACATAACCTCCTCCAGAACCAATTGCGCTCAGTGTGAAAACAAGAGGAATTTGCCACTGACTTCAGTGGGGATTTCATGCCAAATATTAGCCATTTTGTAGCTTAGTATAGTTAACACAGGCAACTGACATTTCCAGGTAAGTACTGATAAACCTCTGACTCTTGCACCAATTATCAAGAAGGAACAGCCCCTGTTTGTTTAGCACTGCCTTCTGACAATCCCAAAATAAACTGTGAATTCTATATTTGAAACTAATGGTTAAAAATCAGCAGTCATGAGCCTTGAATATAACATGAAGCATGATTCTACTCTGAAAAGGGATGAGGTTAAAAATGTCACTCTCCTAACTCATCAGATCTTCTTCCTGTGCATGTTTGGAGTCACATCTGCTTCTTGCAAGAGGCCACGTAAGTGTTTCCTGTTCATTCCTCTGTTATTTCAAAGAACCAGCACTACGTAAGGCAGCAGGATTCTCTTTTGCCTTATGTGTCACCAACAGCATTGTTGAATTTCCAACTGCAGGCCCAGTCCTGTGCTCAGTGACACTTCCGTAACTGCACTGAAGGCAGTGAGCAAGTCACAGGTGTCACCCTGGGAAGATTCTGCTAAGCAGACTTGTTCATACTGGTCTTTATTCACAGGGTCAGAAAATGCAGCTTGGCAAAGATAATGAACACCACTTTCTTCCAGCACTGAATAAGGAGCTTTATGAGACTACAGCATTTTTACCCTTTGCACTGTTGTCTGCTCCCTTTGCTTCATGACAACAACTGTCTGAGACCTTCCCCTCTTGCCAGGTTTCCCACTTTATACGTAAGGAACTTGTGCAAGTATTCTCACAGATGCCAGGCTGTAGGTGCCACCATCCTGATATTTGCAGGATAGGCTAAAATGAGTAGATCGGCTCATCTCTCTGGGCTGTGGAAGAGCCACGATCTTCATTTTTTTAGATGTATGATGACTCGCTTGGTTCTCTACAAAATGCCCTGGAGCCTACTAGAGACCATAACAGGAGACCTCAAGAACAGGCACCCTCCCACCCCCAGGTTCTGAATGCTGCTAATACAGAGATTCTCAAGCTGGGTGCTGTGGCACCCAGGGTTGCCCCGAGATCCTTTCAAGGGTCCTACATGGCTCCACACTGTTAGCACTTAGGTGTGCAAACGTGATACACAAGATAAACCCAGAGGGCGTCTATATATGTGCTCTGGGGTGGAGGGGGAGTCCTTTAATTAGAGCAGCTCTGACAGCCACTTTAGTTAAAACACCTCCAGCATCATGTGTATTCAGCATCCCACACTTCAAAATGGTGGTGGGGTGCTTTAAATAAAGCTTGTTGGACAAGCTTTAGTTAAAGGGCCTGTGCTGCTATTTTGAAGTGTGGGATGCTGCATACATGTGATGTGGAGGCTGCTGGAGCGTGCTAACTAGCATGCTCTAGCACTCACAGCAGACTAAATTAACTGAGTCTGCTCCAAAGTGTTCTAATTATCACACGTCAAAACAGAGGTCCATTACATGAGAGATTTCAAATATGAATCCATAGTGTTAAAACAAGTCTGACCTGTGTGTGGTCTTTCTGAATTGTTTGCAACTGAAGAGTTGCTCTATTATTTTTCGGCAGTCAAAAAAGAGTAAAAACTAAAAGATGGCTTATTTTGAGGGGTGTCTTGAGCATAACTAGGTTGGGAACCATTGTTCTAATGTTTCTATTGACTTCACAGTCCTCAATAAGCCAGGATTCATCTCTTGCAGGTAGGCAAGTATCCTTTCTCCTGCTTTACAGATAAGTTAGCTTTCTGCCAGCTTTTTCTCCCAGTCAGTCATGCTGCCTATCAGAAAATGGGTGGTCTTGGCTATCCCATCTGCAAACACTGCTCTTGTTGGGAACAGAATCCAGGGATCCTGATGCCAAATATTCTGTGGCTGCCTCTCAAGTAGTTCTGTTGCCCAGGGGAATGTGCATGTTGTCTCTTGCTATGGGTTGGTCTACATAAGACAGAAGTCTGCTTCTACTAAGAGTTTCTCTTGAAGTTCAGGTGGAAGCAGCCTATGCTGTGGATCTGGGTCCAAACCTGCTAAAACCCCCATTCATTTTCTCTTGCTTGCATTTCCAAGTTAAACCTGGCAGGCTGCCAAAACACCTGTTTAGTCCATGAATGTCCCAATGAGCTCAACAGGAGCACATGTCATCTAAGGGACACCTAGGATCTACCACAGCAGCTGCAGCTGGAAGGGGGGGCAATCACCTGGGTTAGGTTCCCTTCCCAATTTGCACCCAACTTCAGTGATCCATATCTCCCACCCTCCTAGAGCACCACAAGAGGCTGAAGGTTCCCCAGCTCCCAGGAGAAAGAGTCTCGCTGGGCTCCCCTGCAATTATGCCTAGGATTGAGCATCTGAAGATGGCCAACCCCCCTCTAATGATATAGGATCCTTATGGACCACAACCAGTCTGGCATGTCAAACATCTCAGCAGATGACCATTTCTTTCAATAGCTTCCTGCACCTAGTGAACTGCTGAGGAGCTGTTTCTGCACGGACTCAGATGAAAGAATGTCAATGACCTTGACTGATGAGTTAAGAAGAGCTGAAACTACGTTTTTCCCTATGCTAAGCAAGATTTCTGTCCCCTCCCATTCAGCCTCCTCGAGGGCTGTGGATAGATTACTAGTGAGACAACGTAGCCCTCCAAACACTGGCCAGTCTCTTTGAAGAGAAACTATAATCCACTGAGTTAATCCTCCTGCCGGGGAGAGGATGCATGTAGGCAGCAGTCTGGAATCCACACACAGACTATCAAGCTTGGTAAGTTGATAAGCTGGCCTGTCATTGCTCCTGGTGACTCTTTCCAGAGGCATTGTTGAGGATAAGTACATTTCTCCTTCTCTTGAAAGGTTAGACTAGTTTTAAAATAATTGTTCTGGATATCACTTGTCGTATAAAAAGGGCTGGTAATACACAGTGACAGCTGCCTTGTTACTTACTGTAATAATAGGGCCTTACACACTGGGCCACATTTTCTAAGTGCGCCCTATGTTTGTACATCCCCGCGCATGCAGGAGCTCACAGAGCTATGCAGCTGGCATAGAGAGAAGTCACCCCTAGGAGTTATCATTTGTATCCTCATGGCACTTGAGGCTTCCTTGCACTAGGCACTGTACAAACAAAGGTGCCAAGTGTGAGCACAGCAAATACAAGACTGACCTG
>JAGPOW010000721.1:294-10355 GCA_030014935.1 Caiman crocodilus | reverse complement strand
TAGGTACTTGGCTGGGGTCCTGTGACCCTGGCACTCGTTTCCTGCCATTGGCGGAGGGTCAGACTAGATGGCCTGCTCTAGGCCCCTTCTGACCCTAGGCACTATGAAACAATGAAACTATAAGTCTCTGAGTTAAGGTCAGAGGGGAGAGCAAGAAAGATGGTGTTGTGGTGGGTGTGTGCTATAGACCACCAAGCCATGAGGATGTGATGGGTGAGGCTGTTTTCAAGCAGCTAGTGGAAGTTTCCTGACCACAGGGCCTGGTTCTCATGTGGGTCTTCAGTCACCCTGACATCTGTAGGAAGAGCAATAGAGCAGTGCCCAGGCAATCCAGGACGTTTTTGGCAAGCGTTGGGGACAACTTCTTGATTCACGTATTTGAGAAGAAAACTATGGGCCATGCTCTTGGCCTGTAACTCACAAACAGGGAAGAATCAGTGAGGAATGTAGAAGTGGATGGCAATTTGGGCAGCAGTGACCATGAGGTGATTGAGTTCAGGATCCTGAGGAAAGGGAGGAAAGAGAGCAGCAGGGTAATACCCTGGACTCCAGAAAAGAAGACATCAGAAAAGTAGACTTCGACTCATACAAACTTATGGACAGGATCCGCTGAGAGGCCTGCCTGAATGGGAGAGGAGTCCAAGAGAGCTGGCTGTGCTTCAAACAAACCATACTGAGGATGCAGGAACAACCCATCCTGATGTGCAGGAAGACTGGCAAATACGGCAGAAGACCAGCTTGGGTTAGCAGGGAACACTTCAGTACGCTAAAAGACAAAAAGGAAGCTTATAAGTAGTGGAAACTTGAACAAACAACTAGGGAGGAGCATAAGAGTATTGTTTGGGCATGCAGGGATGAAATCAGGAAAGCCAAAGCACAGTTGGAATTATAGATAGCAAGGGACATGAAGGGTAACGAGAAGGGTTTCTACAAGTATTTCAGCAACAAGAAACGTATCAGGAAGGTATGGGTCCCATACTGAATGGGGGAGGCAACCTAGTGACAGAAGATGTAGAAAAGGCTAAAGTACTCAGTGCCTTGTTTATGTCAGTCTTCACAGGCAAGGTCAGGACCCAGACTACTGCACTGGGCAGTACAGTTTGGGAAGGAGGTGGGTAGCCAGCAGTAGTAAAAGAAAAGGTAAGGGACTACTTAGAAAAGCTGGACATGTACAAGTCCATGATGACAGATGTGATGTGCCTGAGGGTGATGAGGGAGGTGGCCATATCTGGGATACTGTGTCCACTTTTGGGCCCCCCACTACAAAAAGGATGTGGACACATTGGATACAGTCCAGCAGAGGGCAACAAACATGATTAGGGAGCTGGGACACACGACTTATGAGGACAGGCTGAGGAAACTTGGCTTATTTAGTCTTGAGAAGAGAAGATTGAAGGGGGGATTTAAGTGCAGTCTTCAACTACTTGAAGTGTGGTTCCAGAGAGGATGCAGCTAGCTACACTGTTCTGCGTGGTGGTAGATGAAAGAATGAGGAGCAATGGTCTCAAGTCGCAGCAAAGGAGGTTTAGGTTAGATATTAGGAAAAAACTTTCTCATGAGGAGGGTAGTAAAACACTGGAACAGGCTAGCCAGAGAGGTGGTAGTATCTCCATCCTTAGAGTTTCTTAAGACCCAAGCTAGATGAAATCTTGTCTGGTATGATCTACTTGGGAATGGCTCTGCTTTCAACAGGGGTTGGTCTAGGTGACCTCCTGAGGTCTCTTCCAACCCTAATTTTCCATGTTTCAATGATTTTAGAGTACTTTAACCCATAGTACTTTCCTTTTATACCACATCCATCCAGGTTTATCATAGAGAGGGATCTGCCGTTTTTATAGCTCTATGTGCCTTAACCGTCTGTTTAGAGCACTTTCTGTTTGGTTATTATGCCGTAAGTGTACGGTCTGTACATGGCCCTTACTTTCCTTACTTTCTTCTCTGTTTCTGAAACAGCCCATCAAGATGCTCACCGCATGACAGATTTGTGGCAGAGCCGCGATTCAGCCCTATATGCATGTATTTCCTAATGTCACTCCCTCTGCAAACATCTCTTCAGTCTGGCCTACTCTGCTTACAGCTGTTTACTTGTCTCTCCCAGCACTTCCCACCCTCTTGCTCTCTATCTCATATCCAAATTAGTTATATGCTTCTTTTTGCATGCCCTTTCACAGCATCTGAAGAAGTAAGCTTCATATTTTTATGTACGTGCATACATATATAATATTTAATTTATATACTATAAATACATGTGTGTATGCATGCATGTGTATGTATCTATATAGTGTGTGTATATATGTATATGTACACACACACACATCTGAAGCTCACTTCATGCACACATATATGTGTATCTATTTTGGTTACTCTATAAATGTTGCACCTCTACCAAGAGGTAATCCATGAATTTATCTTCCAAATACAGCAAGCAACTGAAAATCTTTGTAAAACATTCCAGCTTAGAGGCAAATCAGAAAGGATTTTGTGTCTGAAAGTAAGGAGGGAGTGAATCTTCATGCTATTTCCATCCATTGGTCTTCTTTCCTTGGAGACTTGTCAAATCCTAACCCTGGTCACTGCACAAGCAACATTTCTCTTGGCAGCCCTATGGACCTGCTCACTGAAGAGGCCTCCATCACATTATGAATAATCAGTTATCTTTTTATTAATTTGATTTGATCTTTCTTGCAACTTTTGATAAGAGGATTTTCTTCAAGAAAGAAGTGAACTGAGCTAGTGCAATTTACTTCACCTATCTCTCCCACTGATCATTTGGCTGCAAAGTTTCTAACAAAATTAGGTTTTTGTTTTTCTTGAGTTGCTGAAAATAAAACTTGTAAGAGTTTTCACGCGTATTAAAGTGGTGAATCGGAGTACCTGAGACTTGTTTATCTCTTCATGCTGGCCTTTTTCTTAGCTAGCCATCTGTGAATGACACTTATTGAGATTTTATGAGAAAAAAACAAATGGATCAGATATAGATTTTCCTACTATTTCTGGATTTTACTGGGATTTATAGAGTGTACTGAGTGATATTACATGAGACTAAGAAGTAACCCTTAAAGTCGGTAAATTCACTTCATTGTTACTTTTAGGGTATGCGGAGGAGGAGTCATTTGTTAGTAATGTTGGAAATGCTACCAATTTACTCTGGAAAATGCTTCTGAATCCGAAAAGTGTCATCCATTTTTTGACTGAGTGATTATTGATTCCAAATTCTCAGCCTGAAATGCTTCTGGTGATTATTTTCTTGCTTAGAAGTGCCAGTTAGCAAAGCAGAGAACAAAAAGCATGTTACATGTCTAAGGTGACCAGTCACATACCTTAAAGGCAGAGTGGATAGTATAGATAAATAATTTGTGAACAGCTGTTTTTTTTTCCCCAGCAATGGCAGCCTCCTGTCATCCAGCACATAGATCTGCACCCCCGGGAGGGCTGCAGGGCTGTGTCTGAATACTCCTGGGGGTGCAAGCCCCTGGATCTGCTGCTCATGACAGGAGGCTGCTTCTGCTGTCTGGGGCCAGTGGTAGCAGCAGTCTTACTGGAGCTGCACCCAGCACCAGTCCCAGGTGGCAGTGGCGGCTTCTCCTCTGGCCTGCAGCCTCAAGAGAAGTCCTGCACAGCCCCACAGCGCTCCCGGGGGTGTGGGCCCATGCATCTGCACGCCAGATGACAGGAGGCTGCCACTGCTGTCTGGGGCCAGGGGCAGCAGCAATATTCCTGGTGCTGGGTGTGAGCTGAGCCTAGCGCTGGTCCCAGGCAGCAGCGGCAGCCTCCAGCATGCAGATCCAGGGGCCTGCACCCCGGGAGGCATTCGGCACAGCCCCACAACTCTCCTGGGGGTACGGATCCCTGGATCTCATCTGCGTGCCAGGTGAGAAGAGGCTGCTGCTCGCTGCCACCTGAGACTGTCATCTGGCATGCGGATCCAGGGGCCCACAGCCTCAGGAGGGCTGAGTCCCCCCAGGGGTGCGGACCCCTGGATCTACGTGCCAGATGGATGCCACTGCCGGCAAGGGGCACGAATTCTTCTTTGAAAACTTTGAGGCGCAATTTCCCAGAAACCTCTACATCTATCTCCTTGACACTTGGCAGGAGTCAAGCCCTCAGAAGGGGCTACCATATATGCAGTTTGCAGCTGAATCAGGAAATAAATGACAGGTTTCGGCATTTTCATGATTTACCATTGTAGCCTATGGGCGAAAGGTTGACACGCGTGGAAACAGAGAAACAGTTTCTTTGCAATGAAATGGAACAGTGCTTTGAAATGAAATGAAATGACAAAACAAAATGCTGTCCCTTTGAAACAGCAAAACAGAAGTGGAAATGAAACAGTGCTGTTTCGCCCAGCCCTAGGGGCCAGACGGTGGAATAAACTCCCGCCAGTGGTGGTACAATCAGCTACCCTGGACATCTTCAAGAGGAGACTGGATGGTCATCTAGCTGGGGTCACCCGACCCCATTTGTCTTTCCTACCTGGTGTGTGTGTGTGTGTGGGGGGGAGCTGGGCTTGAGGATCTTGTGAGGTCCCTTCCAGCCCCTATAATCTATGAATGGTATGAATATAAGGAATATTTGTCATATCTTTCCCATCCTTGCACACTGGTATGTGAAGTTAATCTGGTCTTTTTATACTTTATTCAGTGCATAAATTAAATGCATGTAAGGAGAAATTCTCTAAAGAACACCACAATTTTCTATTAATCCCATAGAAATATCTACTATTATTTTTCTTTTCCAAAGAAGATAAATAATTTAATTAGACAATAATGATATAAAGCCAATAACAGAAAACAATTCATTTATAAAATCGTAGTGAACTATATCTTGCATCTATTGAAAAAGCTGCTGGGCAAAAAATATAGAACAGGATGAGTGTGTAAGATATTGTTTTGTAAAAGGAACACGAATATATAATATATAATGTAGCGACAAAGATATCCAGCTACCATATATGCACCTTCAAATATTATTGAAATGTTGCTTTCAATTAGCATTTGGAACTGAACATAAAACTCTATATAGTCCCTATTTTATTCCTCTTTTACTGAGTATTTCATGTCTTGGACATAAAAAAAATGAGGAAATATTAATGCGGAGATGAGATGTTTGCAGAATTTGTGCAGAACACTTGAAACTACATTTCATATAAAAATTAAAGCATAGCATAAAAAGCTATATTACAGAGTTCTTTTCTGCCCATGCTATATTTAGACTTATGTCTAGTATTGTGTGTTTCAATCAGTCATACGATTAAAAACCCGGAAAGTTCTAACTGTTCCATATTTAATCCCTATGAAAAGTTTCATATAGAAAGTTCATTTTTATAACAGGTACATTTTCAAAAGTACTAGAGATCTGAAAATCAAACTGTTCTTCCTACTTCTACATCATTGTCATCAGCATTATTATTAAGGAGTCTACAATACAAAAAAAGTTTTGTTGACATGAAGCAGAACTGTATCGCTGGACACTGCACCAGTTCTGGATTACTAAAATGAGTAAAATATTAACTTTCTGGGGGAAGTGGGGAAAATATGTTCTAAGGTACATAAGACATAGATACACTGGGCATGTCCTCATCTGATATAAATAACTATTGATCTTTAGACTTCAACAGTGCTGTGCCACTTGAACGAATAAAACTGCAAAATGTCCCAGTTTCAGTTTACTGATGTTCAGGTTTGTTTGGGCTTTCATACTTGTACGCAAGTATTGACACCCTTGAATTTTGCATTGGGTTGGAGTTTCAAATTAACCCCCAAACAAGCTGAATTTCACCTATGTCAATTCAATTTGGCCTCTTCTGAAACCTTTGAAAACCTCATAATTTAGCAAGGTTTCCACCCAAAGATTTTGCTTCAAATTCACTCAAACTTCAACCCAAGTTCATTGTTACTGCTCATTTACACTGTAGGCATTGCTTAAAGTTGCAATCAAGTTTGTGTTAGGTTTTATACATATATGCAATAAACAACAAATAAACCAAAACAGAAAAGAGTGTCTCTTCCAAAAAACACACCTACACATCCTAATGCATCCTGATTAATGGATGCTTCTCTCCAACAGAAAACAGATTTCCCCATGGCACTGAGAGAGGAGAAATGGGTGTCATTCTAAAGGTTGGTGCATGTTACTACCCACCTCCATTGGCTCTATGGTGTGAAATGCTCAAGACACTCATGCAGTTGGAGGACTCTGCCCATTTCCCATCCACTTATGTCAGAGATGGTGACAGTTCTCAGCAGAAGTCATTAGCCCAGGCATAATGCTATCCTGGAGATAATGTAGCCCACATAGGGGAATATTGAGGATTTACAGTGAAAGACAACAAAGGACATAGACACACATCCATTTTGAGTCATTTCAGAAGAGTAGAGGAAACCTTGTTCTGAGCTGCTTGGCATCTGGCAAGTTCTAACAGTTACATGTACCCAAGATCGCATGAACACTACAATTGTAGGAAGATGATTCCAGCCTTAACAGTGTTTTATCTGGAGTAAAAGTTGGAGCAGACTTAATACATTTGTATTACTCGTAGCTGTCCATACATAAGTGTTAGACTATAACAGCCGTCACATGCTCATGATCAGCAGTTCTCCTTTTTAAATGGTTTGAAATAGATGTGTGTCCATACCCAGGTGGAAGCGAACAAATTAACAGAAGGAAGAACAAAGTATAATAGGGAAATGAATGTTGATACAGTAAACAGCAATTATACCTGACATAGTAAACATCAGACATAGCATTTCCAATACTAAAATACGGCTGAATTTGTAATTCAGAAAAAGGGGGTTTTAAGGAGAAATGTCAACGAGAACAATGCAGTGGTTTATAGAAGGAACAAAGAACTTGGGTAGAAGTTTCAGTGAACTAGTGAACTAAACCCCAATTTCAAAAGTAACATATCTCCTTTCTCTGAATACCCTGTAACATAATGTTGTTAGTTTTTGACTATAAACATTTTCTAAGGTATTAACACATGTCTTCAGATGAAGTGGAATAGAATAAAATAGAAATGTCTATTTCACCTAGCACAGCTGATCCACTTCGTTGCATGAAAAAGACATCTCTAATTGTCTTGCAGGGTTGGGCCTCTGCTGTTCCTAGGTGTGCCTGGTGCCTGATCCTGTGGAACAAAACTCTGCAAATGTGGGGTCCTGAGTTTCTCCACTAGCGGAGGAGTGCCAAGTCCAGGCATGGACTTCCACAAATGGGAAACTCCAGGCTTTTCCATTTGCAGTAAGCACTCTAAGGGAATCCATGGATGCTCCCCTACCAACAGGAAACCTGGCGCTTCTCCATTTGTAGAGATATTTACTTAGAGTATCAGACTCACTCCAGTGCTTTCTCAAGGCTGGGACCACTAATCAGCTGATTAATGGTCCCAAGCCCCAGGACGGAACTACAGTATCAACATACATTCAGGGAATCCCAAATGGGGACTATACCTCAGTTGCTTGGGGCCATAGGGTGGTGGTCAGGAAGGCCAAGGCAGAAATGGAACTGGGATTAGCTACCCAGATCAAGGACAAAAAGAAGTCTATTAAGATGTGGGGGGAGGTGGGCAAGCTAGAGGGGAGGGACAAGCTAAAATCAGATCTGGACAGGTTACAGGGGTGGGCAGATGAGAACAGGATGGGTTTCAACACTGACAAGTGGAAAGTGCTGCCCTGGGGAGGAAGAACTAGCAGCACACCTACAGGTTGGGAATTCCCATCTCGCCAGCACAGAGGCAGAAAAAGATCTTGGAGTCATTATTGACTCAAAGATGAACACGGGCCGTCAATGTGGGGATGCGGTCAGGAAGGTCAACTGCACCTTGTCATGCATCCACAGATGCATCTCGAGCAGGTCCAAGGAGGTGATCCTCCTCCTCTATGCAGCACTGGTCAGGCCACAGTTGGAGTACTGCATCAGTTCTGGGCGCTGCACTTCAGGAGGGATGTGGACAGCATCAAGAGGGTCCAGAGGAGGGCCACTCGTATGGTCAGGGGGCAGCAGGGCAAGCCCTATGAGGATAGGCTATGGGATCTGAACCTGTTCAGCATCCACAAGAGAAGGCTGAGGGGGGATCTGATGGCCATCTATAAACTGGCCAAGGGAGACCAGCAGGCAATGGGAGAGTCCGTCTTCCCCTGAGCACTACCAGGAGTAACAAAAAGCAAAGGCCATAAGCTGACAGAGAGTAGATTCAGACTAGACATCAAGAGGTACTACTTCGCTGTCAGGGAGGCTAGGATATGGAACCAACTTTCAAAGGAAGTCGTGTTGGCTCCTACCCTGGGGGTCTTTAGGATGAGGCTGGATAGACACCTTGCCAGGGTCATCTGACCCCAGCATTCTTTCCTGCCATAGCAGGGGGTCAGACTTAATGATCTGCTCAGGTCCCTTTCAACCCTACTGAAAATAAAAATAAATAAATAAATAAATAAAATTAAATACATAGGGGATAAAAAGAAGGTACTGGGTAATATGGGGCCTGTGAAAGCACGCTAGGAAATCTGGTAGTCACTCCAGACAACAAAGTTAACCTATTTAACAATTTCTTTGCCTTCATTTTTCTGAGCAGAAACTGAGTCACCACCCCCAGCAGGACCACCACAGGCCCCAGGAAAGGTGAACCCAGGCCTAGGGTCAGTGAGGATCTAGTCAGGGAACTTTTGAAGGGATTTATATCAGCTGGTCCTGATGATCTCTACCCCAGAGTGCTGAGGGAATTAGCAGAGGTCATTGTGGGACCCCTGGCATGGCTTTACGAGCACTCATGGTGCTCTGGTGTGGTGCCAGGGGACTGGAAAAGGGCCAATGTGGTTCCCATTTCCAAAAAAGGAGGAAGAAGAACCCAGGAAACTATAGACCAGTCAGTTTTACCTCAATCATGGGTAAGCTTTTTGAGAGAATTATCCTGGCACATGTCTGTGAGGGGCCAGCAGGGGAGATTAGGTTTAGGAGCAATCAACACAGGTTCATTAGTGGCAGGTCTTGTCAGACCAACCTGGTGGCCTTCTATGACCAGGTCACAAAAATCCTTAGACACAGGTATAGCAGTGGTTGTAGTCTTTCTGGACTTTAGGAAGGCCTTTAACACTTTCTCACCCCATTCTCATTCAAAAACTAGAGGACTATGGCATTGACACCTGCACAGTCAATTGGGTCACTAACTGGCTGGAGGGTCACACCCAGAAAGTGGTGGTGGATGGGTCTTATTCTACCTAGAGGGATGTGGACAGTAAGGTTCCGCAGGGTTTGGTCCTCAGGCCTGCAATGTTCAACATCTTCATCAGCAACTCAGATGAGCAGGTGAAAAGCACCCTGTTGAAATTCTCAGTTGACACTAAGATATGGGGGAAGTGGGCATGCTAGAAGGGAGGAATAGGCTGCAATCAGATCTACACAGGTTACAGGGGTGGGTGGATGAGAACAGGATGGGTTTTAACACTGTGTAACCCACTGTAGGGTACTGCACCTGAGGAAGAAGAACCAGCTGCATACCTACAGGCTGGAGAACTCCCTTCTTATCAGTGTAGAGGCAAAAAAGGATCTTGGGGTCATTATTGATGCAAAAATGTACATGGGCCAGCAGTGTGGGGACACGGTCAGGAAGGCCAACTGCTCCTTGTCATGCATCCACAGATGCATCTCAAGCATGTCCAAGGAGGGGTCATTTAACCCCAGTACTCTTTCCTGCCATGGCAGGTGGTCGGACTTGATGATCCCCTGGGGAATCACTGCTAGGCCGCGGGTGAGGGTTGACCTGGTGGAAGGGCTTCTGGAAGGGCTGGATGTCTTTAAGTCGGTGGGCCCGAATGACCTACATCCAAGGGTGTTGAGGGAGCTGGTGGGGGTGATTGCTTAGCCCTTGGCTCGATTATACGAGCGCTCTTGGAGCTCTGGACAGGTGCCGGAGGACTGGAAGGTGGCCAATGTGGTTCCCATCTTTAAGAAGAGGAGGAAAGAGGACTTGGAGAACTACAGGCCTGTCAGTCTCACCTCGGTTCTGGGAAAGATCTTTGAGAAAATTCTCAAGTCTCATATCTGTGAGGGACCGGCAGGAGACTTTA
>JAGPOW010000719.1:0-16398 GCA_030014935.1 Caiman crocodilus | reverse complement strand
CATAGTTTCATAGTTTCATAGTAACTAGGGTCAGAAGGGGCCTAGAGCAGGCCATCTAGTCTGACCCCCCGCCAGTGGCAGGAACGAGTGCTGGGGTCATAGGACCCCAGCCAAGTACCTATCGAATCTACTCTTGAAGATGCCCAAGGTAGGAGCAAGAACCACTTCCCTAGGAAGCCGGTTCCACGTCCTAGCCACCCTAACTGTGAAGTAGTGTTTCCTATTTAGGAATACAATTCAGTCCCTGACCCTGAGTGGAGGATCAAGACCCTCTAGCCAAGGATCTTTGGGGAAGAGAAGGTCCTGGGGGAAGAGGTTGGTAGCCCCAGGCTTGGTCCTGGGGGAACAGGTTGTTAGCCCCAGGCCCAGCCCTGAGAGAGGTTGCCAGGGCATGGAGCTGGGGGCGGGAGGGGGAGGGAAAGCTGGGCAGGAGACATGAGAGAGAGCAGAGGCTGGGGGGGCATTGGGGGAAGGGAGTCTCCATGGTTGAGAAGACCCGTCCAGTTCTGAAAGCTCAAGGCATTGAGGGTCTTCAGCGTGGATTGGAGATCTTTCACTGGACTCTGATTGGATGGTCAACCCCATTGGCCAACACCTTCCTGAAGGATAGCTCTGGCCCACTGCCAACAAGTTGGGTGCTGGGAACATGGCACCTTCAGAAGACAGCTGTGTGAGGAGGATGTTTCTCCCCATGCTTTCTCCTTGAGGTGATGGGACCCAAGTGGGGCACACCCCAAATCCAGGGGTCCCCCCCACAAAAGCAAGTGTTGGAAGATCACAGAAGAGATGGCCAAAGGGTTGGAAGGTTAACAGGACTTTTTTGGTACCCTGAGAGCCTGCTGCAAGGTAGCCACCATAGATCAACTCATCAGAGAAACTGTCAATGATACCAGTACCCACCAGTACACACCAGCTCCCAAAGAAAGAACCTACCCCAGATGGACACCACTCTCACTAACTGCCTGCCAGGTCCTTTTGGCTTGGATGAGGCTTACTGACACCCTTTCTTGATCCTCAGGGACACCATGAGGTCCCTTGATCCTCATGGAGCTGCCATGAGAACTCTTCAAACTTTCCATAAAGAAGAGTAGCAAAGACTTCTGGGAAAGGCAGAAGCTTAGTACAACAGTGGTCATCATATAGCGGCATGTGGACATTACAAGTCTATTGTCTGTGTCAAGATGGTGATAAAACTGGTGGGGAGAGGCATGTACAAGCACACAGGGTGGATGAGAAGGCGAGGAGACACTTTTCAAGGACAAGGCATTGAATCCAGATGAAATCTGCTCCTAGATCTTCCAAGTAATGCCGGCTTGGCCTACAGGTGGGAGAAGGAGAAGACCTGATGGGCCTGGAGACCAAGAGCTACCTGGGAATGAAGCAGTAGCAGACCCCTATTGCTGAAACTGATGTGATTCTTCCCTTCTGGAAGGCCTTGGTGATTTCTGGGCTGAGTTTTAGTCCAGGAAAGAGGGAAAATACAAGGCTAAGTAGAAAAGAGCATGTAGGGATGGAGGCAATGAAACATCCCACCTCACCACCTTGACCTTGACCCCATGACACCTGCCGTAAGTGGGCGCCAATACAGGAAGTGCTGAGATAGACACAAGAGATTGGGCTGGGGATTGGGTGCAGCCACCATGATGTGGTGGCAGCATTAAAGGCTCATAGGTCACTGGATGGAGGAGGTTGGCGGTGTAGAGTGGGGAGCCTGGACACGTGGGTTCTTACCTTGTAGGAGGTTGGTGGGGTGGGGTTGGGAGCCTGGACACCTGGGTTCTTTTGCTAAAGGCAGTGGGAGAATATGCCCGAGGGTGGAGCTATGGAAAGGCAGGGGGATCTCTGTCATGATGAGAACCCAATGTGGGTCCCTGGGTGGTCCAGGTAGTGGGGTGGGCAAGTCAGAGAGGAACCAGGGATGGTGGTAGGTGGGGGAAGCTGGAGGTCAATGGAAACCCTTTGGCATCCAACTGGTGGCACCCCAGGAGATACCTTCTCCCACCTCAAGGCAAGCCCCACTTTGAACCCAACCCCTGGTCCCACCAGCACCAAAGACCCTCCAACAGTGGAAACCTCCAAGCCCACCTTGAACCCAACCCCCTGCCTCTTAGAGGCTCCAATGATGGAGACCTTCAAGTCCACCCACCCCATTGGAGACCAGCCTCTGGAAGAGTATTGGCCAACTTATACCCTTCCCCCAACCCTGACCCCAACTCCCCACAATCACCAGTGAGAGGTGAAAGGAGACTTGCAGGGGCCTGATTTGGATGTGTAGAGAGAGAGACAGATCTCTATAATGTCATTAGTGGGATTAGTGCTGCCAGGAGCTGTGTCATTACTACCCCAGATATAGATCGGAGAACAAAAGCTTCTAATAATGATCAAGGCAAGGTATTCTGGGAGTGGACAGTGCATGGAGTCCCCTCCTCTGGTGAGGACAGAGATATCTCGCTAAGCAGAGGGGAAAATAACCTGGAGCTCAAGTGATTACCAGGGGATTCAGCATTCAAGGGGCCTGAAGGAGAAATTAAAGTAGGCGCTGGGCTGCCGAAGGGCAAGAAGGAGAGGCAAAGCCAAGAGGGGAGACTGGAGCCAATGAGGAGAGGGTGGGAGAGTCCTGTGACCAAGATGTGACTGGTGGTGGGGAAGGGGGCTTAAAATGGTGCTTGGGGAACGTGCCGAGGTTGTCACTGGGGCTGGGATGGATGGATGGAGGAGGTGGCTTATGATGTGCGGATGTTTGTCACCAGTTGGGAGTGGAGGTTCTGACTAGTCACTGGGGATGTGTTATTGCTATGTGTTGGAGGTGGTGTGGACATCTCCATCCGTCTGCCTGTCCATCTGTCCCCACACACTCTCCTCTGTATGTCCATTTGTCCATCCATCCATCTGCCCATCTGTCTATCCATCCATCCAACTACATTCCCATCTATCCATCATCACGTGTTTCTGTAAGTCTGTTCATCCATCCAATCACCCATCCATCCATCCCCATCTCAATGTCTATCCATCCATTCATCTATCCCCCATATAGTCCTCTGCCTGTCTGTCCATCCAGCCATCTATCCATCCATCTGGGCATCCCTACATACTCCTCTATCAGTCAGTTCATCCATCCCCACATCTTCCCAGCCCTACAAACCTCTCTCTGTCCATCCATCCATCCACATCCCCTGCCATCCATCCCAGATCCACCCCTCTGGGCATCCCTACACACTCCTCTATTACTCAGTTCATCCATCCCTACACACTTCTCTGTCTGCCCATCCATCTATCTACTGCTCACTCATCCACACAAATCTCCATCCATCCATCCATCCATCCATCCACCCCTTCCCCACACACTCCATCCTGTCTGCCTGTCCATCCAGCCAGCCATAAACCTGCAAAGATGCATTGACTGTAAGGGGAACAGGCAGCCATATTTTCCAGGTCAAGGTATATGGGGCCAGAAGAGATGGAAAACCACTGGTGGAAGCTACAGTTGTAGGAGAGAAACAGCCCAGCTGGCTGAGGAGATGCCTTGAGAAGGTCCCAGTGGGGAGTGGGGCCAATGGAGAAAGGAATTGAGCTGCAGAGAACATCTGGGAAGCCAGTGGGTTGAGATAGTCCGAAGTCCCGATGGTGGTAGACCTCGCCAAAGAACATGGAGATGAAAAGCATGAAGGTCTACTGATGTCTCTAAAAAGAGGACAACCAGGAACAGAGACCTCATGATGCTGGGAAAAGGACCCAAAGCTTTGTCCCCAGCTGTCCTCAAAAAGGACCCAAAGATTCTGGGAAAAGGACCCAAAGCCTTGGCCCCAGCTGCTCTGGGGAGACAGGGGATGTGGTAGAAGTGGACTCCTTCAATCATGGAGTTTTGAGACCAGCAAAATATTTCTTCTTTTAGCAAGCAACAACCATTGCATTTATCCTGGGATAATTTGTGCCCCTGTTTGTCCTGGAATGAAGATATCCCATGATTGATGGATTGCTGTGGATCCGATGATGCCATTCTGGGGATAACCATTCAGACATCCTGTGAGATGTCCTGGGCTAAATAAGTAGTACAGGATAGAAATAGCATGACTTCAAATGGCAGAAAGAGGGGTGGAAAGTAAATAAAGCAACCTATAGGGTCAAGGGGAGATCATCAAGTGGAGACCCTCCAAGGCAGGGGGTTGTTGAGGGGCTGTAGGGGATGGGGGCCTTACCTCCATTTTCCAAGTCAAGGTGGCCCCATAGAGGATCTTTCCACCCCTCTTTCCACAATTTGAAGTCGTGCTATTTCCAGCTGGATATTCCAATCCTCCTCCAGTGGTCAGTGCCTCTGGAGAGCAGGCTGGAGGATCTTGGCTGAAGCAAAGGATGATGGGAGATGGGGGACTCAGAGTGTGCAAGGGCGAGGGTGGGAGAAGAGATCTGGGGTGAAGTTGGCAGCAAAGGAAGGGGTAGGAGGGATGTGGGGTACCCAGCATGGGGGGGCAGGGGAAATGCACTGTGAGGCCTGGGGGGGTGTTGGACCCCAGAGCTTGGGGAGTCCAAAGGGGTGTGGGAGGGGGGATGGATAGATGGAATCTATGTATGGTGATGGATGGAGGAGTGTGTGTGTGTGTGTGTGCGCGCATGCATTTATGTGTGTTTGGATGGGGATATGGCTAGACAAAAGTAATTTGCATATGGTGATAGATGGAAGGAGGAGTGTACATGTGAATACATAAGTGCGTGTGTGCATGTCTGTGCGCGTGTGAATGGGTGTATGTATGGATGAAAGGAATAGTGACAGATGGATGGAGGTGTGTGTGCATGCAGCTAGATGGAAGGAGGGGTGGATAGAGAGGAGTACATGAGGCTAGGTGGATGGACAGGTTGTTGCCATTGCTACTACCTGATTGGTAGGCACAAAACAGTCCTGAACTTTGATTGGCCAGTGCAGAGTGCTTGTCCCTCTCTGATTGGTGCAACTGCCTGAGCTGGAAATCCACAGGGAAGGTCTTGCCATAGTGGGGTCTGGGAGTTGGACACCTGGGCAGGCATGTTTGTGGGTGTGTGATTACGTGTGACCGTGGGTGGGGATGTCGGGGGGTGTTAGTGGGTGTGTGTGTGTGTGTAAGTATGATTGTAAAGGTGGATGTGTGTCCATAGGTGTGTGTGTCTATTATTTTAATGGTGGTGGGGGTGATTGTAAAGGTAGGTGGGGGGCATGTCTGTGTGTGTCCCCATAGGTGTGTGTGTGTAAGTATGATTGTAAAGGGGGGGGTGCATGTCCATAGGCATGTGTGTCTGATTGTAAAAGTAGGTTTGTGTGAAAGTGTGTTGGGTGATTTTCTGTGAGCGTGGGTATGTTGGTGGATGTGTACGTGTGTGGTTGTATTGACAATGATGTGTGTGCATTGGAGTGTGATTGTGAAGATAGCGGTGAGAGAGAGTATGTGTTGGTGTGTGATTGTGTGTGGGTATGTGGGTGGGAATATGTGTGTGTGAGTGTGTAGATAAGGATGTGTGTATAAATGTGCACGGTGGGTGATTGTGTGTGAGTGGTTGTGTTGGCAGTGATGTGTGTGCACACCTGAGTGTGATTATAGAAGTGTGTGGGTGGGTGCATGTGACAGAGTGTTGTGTGATTGTGTGTGAGTGTGGTTGTGTAGGTAAGGATGCAGGTATAGAGGTGCTTGTGTTCATATGCCGGGGGGTGTGTGAATAGAGGTGTGCCTGGGGGGGGGTCTGTGTGTGTTTGTATGTATGAGTTTGAGTGTAGGGGTTGTGTATGTATCATTGTGCGGGTCTGTGTCATAGACTCATGTCTCTGTAGGTGTCCGTGTGTGTTTGCATCAGAGGCTGTATGGGACTGTGTGTGTTTGTCAGGCTGTGTACAGGAGTATGTGCATGCATGTTGTGTAAGTTTCAAACTGGGTAGGGGTGTATGAATGTGAGACTGTGTGTGTAGGGGGGTATCAGACAATAGGTACAACCTATTGTGGGCGCACATACAACTGAACACCCGCACGTACTACCTGCTATGTATGCAACTGGATACACACATACCATGTGCCATGCATGCCTACATACAAACTCTCTCTCACAACCACCCACACACCCCTGGCCAGGTATACAACCAGCCATACACACACCTTCAACTAAACAACCTGTCACACGTGTGCAACTGGACATGCTCAATTTACATGTGCACAAATTGGCCATGTACACAACCAGCCATACACATCCTATACCCACACAACCTGTTACACACATCTACAATGGGACCTGCACACAACCTGCCATGTACACCTGCAAACAGCCTTCCCCCAACACATACACGTTTGCCAACAGGCACACACAAACTAAGCACATACATCTACATACACTCACCTACACATATGTACACAAAAAGAACACACTCATCTACAGACACACACCCAACCCCACTTATCTGCCTACACACACTTGCATCTACAAACAACCCCGAACAAACTAATCTACACATACACATAAACTGACACAATAATCTACACACACACAAACACACTCCTCTACCTACACACACACTCATCTACATACACACACACACTCTCATCTACACATACACACACAAACTGAACACATTCATCCCTGAACATGCTCATCCACACACACATGAACCCAAACACATACTCACAGTCATCTACACACACATATCTGAACACTCTCATCTACACATACATACCTGTATATACTCATCTACGTAAACACGCATAAGCAGAACACAGAAATTTACACCCACCCACCCCTGAACACACTCATCTACACAAAGTGAACACACTTGTATACACATATCTCTGCACACACTCCTACACACACTTGAACACAGTCATTTGCACACACACAAACTGAATATACTCGTACACATACACCCCCTTGGACACACTTATCTACATAAACACACAAAATCTGAACACATTCATTTACATACATACATACACACATGCACATACCCTGAATACACTCATCTACATATAAACTGAACATGCTTATGTACACACACACACCTGAACACACTCATCTACATACACACACGAACTGAACACGCACATCTATACCCTCCCAACCACACTCATTTACACACACAGTCAAACAAACTCATCTATGTGCACACTCACACACACAACTGGATAAACATCCCCCTCACATCCTCATGTACACACGTACCCCCAGATAAGCCCACACCTGGGCATCACCATGCACCTCGGCCCTCCCCTGCTGCTCCGGGATATTTCAGGCCGGGCAAAGCTGCTTGCAGATGTCAGGACCCATTAGTGTCACCCTTGGGGCAGGGGTGGGGATCAGCCCTGGGGCCCCATGAGGATGCCTGGGTTCTTTCCAGTGTCATGGTAGAGCATGGGAGACTTGCCCCTGCTGGGGGGAGGGGTGTTGGGGGTAGGACGTGTTGGGAAGGGGAGTGGGGGGCGGTCTGTCTGTCTCTTTGTTCCTGTTCAGTCTCATCTGCCCTGACCCACAAGCATGTGGCCGCCCTCCGTCTGTCTGTCCTGGAACCTGCCAGCTCATCCCCATGTGCTCCTGTTGCGTTGCCTGCCCACCCCCCACCCCCCACCCCCACACAGATACCCCCCCTTCTCCCTCACTCCACCTACTCACACACTTATCCATCCACCCATCCATCCACCCCTCCATCCGTCTGTCCATCTTTCCACCCACCACCCATTCATCCACTCAACCATCCATCCATCTGTCCAAACATCCATCCGTCCACCCACCCATCCACACATCCATCCATCCATCCGTCTATCCATCCACCTACCTCCCACCCATCCAGCCATCTGTCCACCCATCCATCCACCCACCTCCCACCCATCCGTGCATCTGTCCATCCATCCACCCACCTACCCATTCATTTGTGCATCCTACCTTCACACTCACCCATCCACCCACCCTGCCCCTCCCCAGGTAAGTGCCCCCACCACCCCAGCCTATCCCGGGGGGCAGTCAGGCCTGACTCCCTCCCCCTGGCAGGGCGCCATCGTGGAGAAGCGCATCCTGGCCAAGGTGCATAGCCGCTTTGTGGTGACGCTGGCCTACGCCTTCCAGACCAAGACAGACCTCTGCCTCGTCATGACCCTCATGAATGGTGGTGACCTCCGGTGAGGCCCTGTCCCTATGGCAGCCCTTCCCCCAAGCAGTAGTATATTGTGTCTGGGTCTATCCCAGGATAAAGTCCCTGCTCCAGCTCTGGGGTCCAATGTATCTGGATTTAACCTGGGATAAAGTCCCCTCCTCTGCTCTAGGGTTTAGTGTGTCTGGTTTTATCCCAGGATAAAGCCCCCACCCTGGCTGTGTGGTTCAATGTGTCCGGGTTTATCCCAGAATAAAATTCTCTCCTCTGCTTTGGGGTTCAATCTGTCTGGGTTTATCCAGGGATAAGGTCCTCTCCCCTGCTCTGGGGTTCAATTTGTTTGGGTTTATCCAGGGATAAAGTCCTCTCCCCTAGGGTTCAATCTGTCTGTGTTTGTCCCAAGATAAAGTCTCTCTCCTGGCTCTGGAGTTGAATACATCTGGATTTAACCAGGGATAAAGGTTCCTTTTCCCACTCTGGGGTTTGTGTTTGGATTTATCCCAGGATAATCACCTCCCCAATCCCAGGTTCAATATGTCTGGATTTATTCTGGGTTAAAGTCTTCCCCCTCCCCCAGTATATAGTTCAATATGTCTGGATTTATCCCAGGATGAAGCTCATTGGGGTTCAATGTATCTGGAGTTATCCTGGGATAATGTCCCAGACCTCTCTCTGGGATACAATATATCTGGATTTATCCTGGGATAAAGACCTCTCTCCCATTCCTAGGTTGACCCCTTAGATTTATCCCAGGACAAAATCTAGGTCCCCTATTCCTTAATAAATCCAGACACATTGAATCCTGTAGCAGGGAAGCAGACTTTATCCGGGGATAAATTCAGACACGTTGAACCTAGAGCAGGTGGGGAGGGCTTTATCCCAGGACAAATCCAGACACATTGAACATGGGACCAGAAGAAGTTACTTTATCCTGTGATAAAGTGAATCCCAAGAAGTAGTGTGGGGGCAGAAATGGGAGACCTTATCCCAGGATATATCCAGAAACATTGAACCCTGTGCCCAGCCATAATCTAGGTCCATCTCCCATGATGCACCTCTTAGGCAAATGGCTGGGGGAGGGAGGCTGGGACTGCCTGTATTATGGGAAATATCCACCCCTTCCCCCTGTTCTGGAGCTGCCCCTTTCTCCCCTATGCCCAAAGAACCTCTATCCTCCTGGGGGGGGAGGGGACTGAACCCCAAATCTCAGGTCATGTGACTCCCAAAACCAGTTCTATAGTCTACATGACCCCAAAACCAGTCCTGTGGTCTATGTGACCCCCAAACTGAGGTTTCAGCTTCCCCTAAAACCCCAACCACCTGCCCCTTCTCCATACCATGGTCTATCCTACCCTTGGTGTCAATGTAGCCAACTCTGGGGATGCTAGTGGGCATGGGGTATGCCCTTCTGGTTGCTGTGGAGATGCCAGGCCAAGGAGTGGGCTTATGGCTGCCATTGAGATGCCAGGCCATGGGGATGGACCATTTTGGTCTCCATGAAGACACCAGGCCATGGGAGTAGGCCCTTCTAGTCACCATGGAGATACCAGGCCATGGGGATGCCAGGCCATGGAGCATGGGGGAGATGCCAGACCATGGAGTAGGCCCTTCTAGTCACCATGGAGATGTCAGGCCATGGCCACAGAAATGTCAGCCCATGGGGACACCAGGTCATGCGGCATAAGGGAGATGCCAGGCCAATTCTTGTCACTGTGGAGACACCAAGCCATGGCAGGAGGCCTTTTTGGTCTCCAAGGAGACACCAGGCCATGGGGGTAGTGATGCCCAGGCTGGCTTGGCCCACTCAGTTGCCATAGCAACACCTTCCCCAGCTCAGGCCATGGGGTCATCCTGGAGATGGTTCCCCACAACCCCCTAACTTGAGTCACATGACCTTCTGCCCCCTGCAACTAGGTACCACATGTACAACGTGGATGAGAAAAACCCAGGCTTCCCGGAGCCACGCGCCGTCTTCTACACGGCCCAGATCATCTGCGGCCTGGAGCACCTCCACCAGAGCCGCATCATCTACCGCGACCTCAAGCCTGAGAACGTGCTGCTCGATGATGCCGGTGCGGGCCCTGGAGGGGCCAGGGAGAGAGCTTCCTCGCCCCAGAGCTGGGAGAGAACCCAGGCTCCGGATGCCCAAGTCCCACATGGCCCTACCTAGAGTGGGGAGATGCCAGGGTGGGGGGTGAAGTGGGGGGTAACCCCCAGCTCCTCTGAGGCCTGTTTCTACCCTCTCCCCCAGGCCATGTGCGCCTCTCTGACATGGGGCTGGCTGTGGAACTGCCTGAGGGGCAAGTGAAAACCAAGGGGTATGCGGGGACCCCAGGTAAGTGGGGGTGGGAGTGGGGGTAGGGGTACTCCAACCTGAACCCCCTGTGTCCCCTTCCATCTTCCTGGCCCCCTTTCTCCCCATCTAAATCCCCCTTCAGCCCCCTACAGACCCCACACTTCCGTCTCCCCAGCTTGGACACCACCTTGACCCCCATCCTTTCTGGTGGGTCCTGACCCTGCTGCCAACCTCTGCACAGGGTTCATGGCACCGGAGCTGCTGCGGCAGGAGGAGTACGACTGGAGTGTGGACTACTTCACATTGGGTGTCACCCTTTATGAGATGATCGAGGCCAAGGGGCCCTTTCGGACCCGGGGGGAAAAGGTATGGAGAGATCTGCCTCCTGCCCTAAGCCCCTCTGCCTGGTGTCACCATGGTCACCATGGCGGTAGCAAGCCAAGGAGTAGGCCCATCTGGTCACCATGGAAATAGTAGGCCAAGGGGTAGGTCCACCATTATGGAGACATTAGGTCATGGGGTAGGCCCACCTGATCACTACGGAGATATTAGGCCATGGGACCCCTGCCTCCCCTCCAGCCCCATAGTGACACCAAGGCAGGACTGACTGACATGGTTGCCCTAGTGATGCTATGCCTAACTTGGCTCACTTGGTCACCGTGGTGATGCCTTGGCCCGCACACTTGCCATAGTGACTCTAGGGAAGATTCAGCTAGTGTGGGCACCATGGAGATGGCAGTCTTATCCAGCCACTGTGGTGACACCATACGTAGCCCACCCTACCTGGTTACCAGGGAGATGCCAGGTCCACCTGGTTACCATGGTGATGCCATACCCACCTTGGCCTATTGTAGTACCAGCCCTGCCTGCTTACCACCCAGCTCAGCAATTCATGGAGGTACCAAGCCCACTCAGTTACTGTACTACTCAGATACCATCCCAGCCCAACACCAGGCTCAGCTAGTTACCATGGTGAGGCTAGGCTAGCTTCGGCTTACATGGTTGCCCTGGCAACGCCACAGCAGGCTCAGCCTATTTGGGCACCATGAAGGCTCCAGACTTATCTGGTAGCCGTGGTGACATCAAATCAGGGCCTATATCCCCCTTGTTGCCATGGTGATGCCATCCCAGAGTCTCAACCTACCCAGTTGCCATAGTGATGCTGGGCCAAGGCCTTGGCCTTGCCTGGTCAGCATGGCAACATCAGGCCAGGGCCTACACTGTGCTGGGTTGCCATGGTGACACAGGACCAGGGTCTATGTCCACCTGGTTGCTGTGGTGATGCCAAATCAGGGCCTACACCCCACGTGGTCACCACGGTGACACCAAGTCAGGGCGGGTTGACACAGCAGCACCAGGCCAGAGCCTGGGCCCACCTGGTCACCGTCACAATGCCCCTGATGGTGCTTCCCACGGCAGGTGGAGAACAAGGAGGTGACACGACGCACCCTGAATGACCCCGTGAGCTACTCGGAGAAGTTCAGCCCCGAGTGCCAGGCAGCGTGTGAGGGGCTGCTAGCGAAGGACCCCACTGGGCGCCTTGGCTTCAAGGACAACAGCTGTGCTGAGCTCAAGGCCCAGCCTCTCTTCCGCACCGTCAACTGGGAGCGTCTGGCAGCAGGTAACGGCCCCCTTGTTCCATGCCAGTGGGGCCCACAGGGTTGCCATGGCAATACTGAACCATGGAGCTGGCCCATGTGGTCACCATGGTGACACCAAGCAATGGGGGAGGCCCCCCTGGTCACCGCAGTGATGCCAAACCATGGAGTAGGTCCACATGATTACTATAGTGACACCAGGCCACAGGGGAGACCTCCCTGGTCACAATGGTGATGCCCAGTCAAGCATGCCTAGCCCAGCCATGGCAACACCAGGCCATGAGGCAGGTCCCCCTGGTCACCATGGACATGAAGTCATGGGGACAACAGGTCTTTGGACAGGCTCCCCTGATTGCTATAGTGATGCTAGGCCATGGAGTAGGCCCCCTTGGTTTCTATGGTGAGGCCAGGCAATGGGCTAGGCCCCACTGGTCACCATGATGATACCGCACCATGGAGTAAGTAAGCCTCACTGGTTCCCACAGTGACACCCAACCATGGGCTAGACCCTGCTGGTCACTATAGTGACACCAAGCAAAGCCCCGACCCCTGCCCCACCCCCCAGCTGTGCCCCAAACACTGCCTGGCACCTCCTGCAGGCCTGTTGGCACCCCCGTTTGTGCCCGACCCCCGCATGGTCTACGCCAAGGACATCGATGATGTGGGCGCCTTCTCCACCGTGAAGGGCGTGGTGCTGGACGAGGCCGACCGGGTCTTCTACGAGGACTTTGCCTCTGGCACCGTGCCCGTGTCGTGGCAGGAGGAGATGCTCGAGACAGGCGTCTTTGGCGAGCTTAATGTCTGGGGTCCCCCTGGCACCCTGCCCCCTGACCTGGATCACAATGTCAGCCCTGATGCCGGGTCTGCCAAGTCAGGGGCCTGCTGCCTTCTCTGAGACCACCCCCACCCCGCCTTCTCAGGAAGGCCTAGAGAGACAGGGAGGGAACCCAGGCATCCGGGCTCCACACCCCCAACCCTCCCCCCATCCACCTCTGCAGAACCCAGGTTTTCTCCCCAGAGTGCGGGGACAGCCCCCCACATCTGTCCTTCCCGGAGCAGGGAGGGAACCCAGGTTTCCCAGCTCCCCCCCTGCACAGCCCACACCCCATCCCCAGGGAGAGGAGAGAACCCAGGTTTCCAGGCTCCCATCACCCCCTGCTCTGACCCCCAGCCCTGACTCCCCTCCTGGAACTGGGAACCCAGACACCTGGGTCCTCTCCCTGGCTGTGGAGGAGGATGGAGGGGGCTTATAGCAGGGGACTCTTGGGTCCTTTCCTTGCCTGGGGGTGCTGGCGGGTTATAGCAGGGGTTGCTGGGATCCCGGATGCCCGGGTTCTTTCCCCATAACTCTAGCAGGGTGCATTTGGAGTGGGGCCCAAACACCACAGTCCTACCCCTGAGCATGTGAGGCAGAGGCTCCCAGCTCTAGGCCATGTACATCCTATTTATTCGTCAGAAGTCAAACAACTTACTAGCATTTTACACCCCTTAACTCCACCCCTGCCCCTCCCAGCACCTGCCCAGGGAGACCCTGGACCCTCAGGGACCAGAATAGAACCCAGGCATCCTGCTCCCCTGTCCACCCTACCTCTCCCTCCAGGGAGGTCCACGTGATTACTATAGTGACACTAGGTCACAGGGGAGACCCCCCTGGTCACAATGGTGATGCCCAGTCAAGCATGTCCAGCCCATGACCCACAGCATCGTAGGTGATTTTGTATAAAACAATACAATTGGGTTGTGATCACTGCTGTCGTCTCCGGGTGTTATTTCCTCTGCCTGTAGCTTGTCCCTTGGGGAGGGGTTGGGTGGGGGGTGACACACATTGAACAGGCCCAGTGTCCTGGGTCTTTAAGTCACACTAGTAGCTGTTGAGAGCTACAGCCACCCATCATGTGGCTTATGAATATTCTCATAGCTACAGTCATAATTGCACCATCACAGGCTTGTAGACATACCCACAGCTATAGTCACTCATGGTGATGATGTCCTGGTCTACCATGTGCTACAGTTGCCACTGTCTGGCTGTAGGCCCATACAGTTATAGTGGTCAGTCATGGCCCCTCCCAAAGGTAGTTACTGAGAGCCAGTATAATAGTTGTTCATTATTACACCAGCTCTCAGCTTCTCAAAGGTGGCTGTCTCCTGGAGTGGCTGTGACCATAAATGAGTACATGACAGTAGAACACAGCTGGAGTCACCCTCAGTTGCAGCTACAACTTCAGCTGATCACAATATGATGCAAAGTTGCAATGCTCCAAGACACAACTGGACACCCAATCTCACCCCCAGCGACAACCGAACACAATAACAATCCCTCCCAGATGCAGCCAGACATACAGTTACACCCCCGTACAACCAGATGTGCAGTCAAAGCCATCCTCAGCTACAGCCACATGGAACTGCAACTGCTTCTTTTCACAGCCAGACACAGTCACCCCCAACTACATCCGGATGCACAGTTGGAATCACCCCCAGTTACAGCTACAACCGGTGCAAGACACTGTAATTCCCAACTACAGCCTGAGACACAGGCACAGCTAAAACCATTGCAGCTGCTCCTGGTCAGAACCACTCCCAGTCACACACAGTCACAATCAAATGCACAGTTATAACCCACCCTAGGTACAGCCCGTGGTAGTCACAAACTAACACATTCACAACTGCTCCAGATCACACAGTGCCTTCCAGATACAGCCTGAGACACAGTCATAACCACTCCTGATTACAGCCTGTGACAGTCAAAACTACCCCAGGACACAGCTTAAGACACAAATACAGTCATGCACAGTTACAGCCTGAAACACAGGCATGACCTGACACCATCACAAGTGCCCCCCCCTCACAACTGGACGTGTAGTCACAATTGTTCCAGGACACAGCTTGACATACAGTCAGCCCCTCCCAGGTATAGCCTGACCCACAGTCACAACCACTCCCAGATACAGCCATTACCTAACAATTGCAACTGTTTCTGGTCACAAATGCTCCAAGGCACAGACAAACCCATGGTCACAGTCATTCAAAACACGCCCCCCCCAGTCAGTCACCCCCAGATACACCCTGAGAGACAGTTGCAGCCTAATGTACAACCATTCCAGGACACAGTCAGATGCACAGTCAGAATCACCCCTTGAAACAGCCAGATACACAATCACAACAACTTTTGATCTCAGTTGGATGCCTAGTGACAGTCACCCCCAGATATACAGAGAGACAGTTGCAGCCCAATGTACAACTATGCCAGAACACAGCCAGACACACAGTCACCCTCAGCTACAGTTGGGGTCATCTCCAGCAACAGCTGGACACAGTCATAATCAGTTACCCCCCAGGTACAGCCAAAGTTGGGCCCAGCTACAACTGGATGCAGTCATAACAGCTCTCAATAACAGCCAGACACACAACACCCCCCTCCCAGGTAAAGCCAGACACAGTTGCAGGCCCCCCTATGCAGCTATAGCTGAATACACAGTCAGACCCCCCCCAGCTACAGTCAGATGCACAGTCAGGGGGTGAGGAGGACCAGCTACAACCAGACACATGGTTGGGGGAGCCCCGGCTACAGCTGGATACACAGTCAGGAGGTGGCGGGGGACCAGCTACAACTGGATGCATGATTGGAGGAGCCCCAGCTACAGCTGGACACAAAGTCTACCTCTCTCTAGATATAGCCAGACACAGTCTGCACCCCTCTAGCTACAGCCAGATGCACAGTCACACAGGAGTCAGGCACAGTTGCCAGGAGAACCTTTATTAGGGGCAGGTACAACCAACCCTGTGACCCACATCGCCAGGACAGCTGTGGGACCAGATGGCATTGCTCTTGGCCAGGGCAGCATCGAGGTCGAGCTCTTGGCCTTGCACCAGCAGCCCATGCAGGCAGCCCTGGAAAGGGCCCAGCCCTTCTGCTGCCTCTGGGGGGGGGGGGGGGAGTCAGGGGTCAGAGGTTCTGGACAGAGGACCCCTGTGTCCTGGGCTCCTGCCCCTCCCGAAAGCCCCACACCCGTAGCCCAGTCCCTTCCCCTGTACCACTGGCTGTTCCTCCCCCATCCCATGGGCCTTCCCTTACTCCCAATAGCCCTGTCCTCCCCCTAGTCCTGCCTCTTTCTCTTATGCCCTGCCCCCAGTCCCATCGCCTCCCACTCCTTATGACCCTTCCCCACCCTCATAGCCCCCTCCCCCATAACCCCTCCAACCAGAAGGAAGGGGGCATGGAGGGGAATGGGGGGGTCACTGGGCGGGCTTGCAGGTCCCAAGGAGGGGGGCAGAGAGGGGCTGAGGAGGGTCCCAGAGGAGGGGTGGGGGTTTCAGGGAGAAGTGAGAAGTGAGAAGGGGCTGGGGGTGGCAGGGCAGCTGGAGGGGGGTCTGAAAGGTCTCAGGGGGGCAGAGTGGGCTGGGGTCCTGGGGACATG
>JAGPOW010000711.1:282557-294455 GCA_030014935.1 Caiman crocodilus | reverse complement strand
ATAGGTACTTGGCTGGGGTCCTGTGACCCCAGCACTCGTTCCTGCCATTGGCGGGGGGGTCAGACTAGGTGGCCTGCTCTAGGCCCCTTCTGACCCTAGGCACTATGAAACTATGATAAGGAGCAATGGGCTCAAGCTGCAGCAAGGGAAGTTGAGGTTGGATATTATGGAAAACTTTTCCACTAGGAGGGTGGCAAAGCACTGACACAGGTTACCCAGAGAGGTGGTGGACTCTCCGTCCTTGGAGGTTTTGAAGACTCAAGTAGACAAAACCCTGGCTGGGATGATGGAGTTGGGGCTGGTCCTGCTTGGAGCAGGGGTTGGAGTAGATGGGACCTCCTGAGGTCCCTGCAACCCTCATTGTCTGTGACTCTATGATCTTTGAGTGTGTGCATGCGTGCGTGCGTGCATGTGTGTGTTAGCAGTTGCAATAAAGTCCTTTTGAGAGCAAAAGGTCCCCCTGTCTCTTCCGGAGGTGTGACATAGCACCCCACCATCGGCCATAAGATGACACGTCCCAGAAATGGGATTACCAAAACTGACATCTCAGTGAGAAACTGCTGTCTGAACCCAGGCTGAGCCCAGGAGTCAAGCTTTAGGCTGGCAATAGGCACAAGGGCAAAGATATTGGAGGGACTAGGGAGGACCAAACGTTCCCAAGGAGCGCTGCCTGTAAACTTCAGTAGCCAAGGGATGGGGCCGACAGGAAAAATAATCAGCCGAAGCTCCAGGTGAAGCTATTTTACCTTGAAGGGTGTCCCCAACTCGTCTTGTGAATACTCCAGATTCCTCTGGTGGAAGCGTCTAGAGGACCCGCAAGGGCGGCTACTATTTTAAGAGAGGAACAATTTTTCATGCCCTTCAGCCAACTCGGCACGGCTCTACGCAGCTCCACGTGGCTCCGATTTCCAACCACAAGCATTGCCGGTTCAAAGGATTTTTTGCCTGTCTCTGGAATGATCCAGCTCCTGACTCGTCCAGGCCGGGCTAGGATCTTCCACTCCCACGTCTAAACAGAAACGACATTGTCCCCGGGGTTTTGCTTGCCTGAGGATAATGCTCTCCCGAGCCCTCTCCCCCTGTTCTGGGCGATCGCCTTGGGCCCCCGAGTTGTGCAGACGACCGCGCTTTACCCAACGCCAGCGGCTCCACCGAAGCCGACTGCAGCGCACGCCAGTCGGGTTACCGCCACCTTTCAAAACAGCATCACGTCACAGACCCTGCTGAAGGTTAAGGGTTGTTCTTTTCCAAGCTGAGTGACTGAATCGCCGTCGTAATCATAGGCTTTGAAAATGTCTCCCTGATGTAACCTTGCTTTAGTAGCTACCAAATGAGGAGGTTGCCATTGCCGTGCCGCCACAAGCATTGAAAAGCCAGTACTTTTTGCTTCTTGAGCAAATTCCAGCTTTCAGGTGCTGAGGGAGACCGTTGTCTTGGGGTCCCTACGTGTCGACGAGAGACGTGCCCGCGTTAGCTGTGGGGACGTGCCTGGGTGGAGTTGCAGTTCTCCATCAAAGTCTCCCGTTAGCCTGGACCTGCAGCTATCACTGCAAGGGCTCCTTGCACGCAGCCCGGGCCTGGCCCACCCCCATTGCTACAGAGCCCTGGGTTCAACGCACACCGAGCCACTAATGCACTGCTCTTGTGACCCACTACTGCACACAGCGCCGGGCTCCACGCACGCCGCTTTATTAATCCCACTCTTCCCAGGCAGCACCGACCGCTGTTTCAGCTCCAGCCCACACAGCGCTGCAAATGTCCCTGTGTTACAAGTCTATTTGTTATATCTAAAAATAAAGATTTATTTGTGAGATATAATATATCAGCCATAAAATGCAATCATCCTCCAGGAAAAGCAATGTGGAAACCCAAAGGCTTAAGCGCGCACACCTTCCTCTCTGCCCGGCGGTCGGGACTTGCTAGGCTGTGGTTACAAGCAATTGCAGAGATAGGATCTCACCACAACCGAGGACCATGTTGACTAATTTCACATTTCAAATGGAGCCGAGGAATTGGTTTTTCCCTCTCTCCGCTGTTCTCTGGGGGCCGGATGCTGGTCCCATTAGACTTAAGCCTTTTAGCTTGCAGAAAAGGCGATTAGTGGGAGCGGGGGGCATGACAGTGTTTTCAAATACCTAAAAAACTGCCATAAAAAAGCAGGAGGACAACTTTTCCTCTTTCCTGCAGAGAGCAGGACATGAAGCAATAGCTTCAAATTGCAGTAAAGTAGATTTAGATTAGCTCTCAGGAGAAACTGCCTTCTGGTTAGTACAACACAGCAGGGGAATAGGTGGACCAGAGGAGCGGGGGAATCTCCTTCACTGGACATTTTCAAGAGGAGGCTGGAGAAGCAATGGACAGGGATGATTTAGGAACAGCTGCACTGCATGCATGCAGGGCTTTGGCCCCGATGACCCTTGAGTCCAACCCAAGGACACTATGAACATCTCTGACGAAATGGCAAGCTTGCCCCTGCCACCAGTGGCCTTTCCAGCCCCGTTTCTCAGCCCGTGACTTCACTGAACAATGAGCTGCTTGGAGTGAATCACCAAAGTCCTTCCAGTTAGTAAGACCCTTTTACATCCCGTCGCAGAGAGCGGGACCTGATTGCTGGAACAGGCGCGCGCAGCATGACTCCTGAGCTCTCTTTTCTGATGCTGGGGGGAATGTGAGCTAGTGGTTAGAGCAACCTGGAGGTACAGGCACGGGTACGTGGCACAATGCAAGGACTCAAGTGAGCTAACGAAGACTGGAGGCTGCACGTTCCCTTCCTAACCAGCCTGGAGAAGTGGAGGAGCGCATTATTTTACCATGGTTTATTGATTTTGGCGCCCGAGCACGCTCGTTTAGAGCTAACTGGAATATTTTGCACACAGCAACACTTTGCTCTGTGCCATGCAGACAGACCCTGCGAGTCCCCATTCCTGGATTTTATTTTTGACTCTACCTTGAGCAAATTGCTTTGCCCTCTTTTGCTTCGGTTTCCCTGTCAGTAGGATAGGTATGGTGCCTCCCTGTTCCCCGAACAGGAGTGCTAGGTGGATTAGCCAACAAATATTGGCAAAGTGCTATTAAGTGCTATTGCTCAGGGTCTGGTGCCGCAGCCTATGGGCTTGATAAAGGCTACAATCAGTAGAAGACTTAAAAGCGACAGCCCCTAACAGCCTGGCAATGCAGGCTCACTTGTATTCACTATTCGTGTGTGCAGAGACCTCTCTTTTGCCCTGTGTTCATGCCCCTTGGACGTACACAGAAACCCCAGCCTGATCTTCAGCACCGATGGCTGAACTGGCCCTGCTGGAGCGTGGCCAAGACACCTCACTGTGCAACATGGAGGAGTCTCCTGAACACCGAGGGATGGATCCGCTTCAGCTATGAAGAGGTGCCGACGCTGACGCCGATGGCCTGAGGACAAAATGAAATAAAGCAGGGGTAGGATCTGCCCTCGGTTTCTCCTCCACCACCCCAGACGGGAGAGAGAAGATGCAGGAGCATGGACTGAACAGGGGGTGGGCAGCACAACACTCCCGGATTCGAATCGTATCCCTGCTACTGACTCGCTGCATGGCCTTGGGCAACTCTCTTCACCCTCACGTCTCAGTTCTTTATCTGTTCACTAGGTATAATAACGCTGAGCCACCTCACCGTGGGTGGTGCGAGACTGGGTGCATTAGAAGGAGTGGGGGGGGGGGGCACTTATCCGGGACTCAGAAACTTTAGCTTAAAGTCTTTGCTCTGCTATAGACAACCTGCATGGCCTCGGGGAAGCCCCATAGCCATGTCTGTGTTGCCATGAAGCACCCCTCATGTGCATCAGAAACAAGGGGCTGCAGCCAGTGCGGAGCGGGGCTGAGCATGTGCCTAAGCCAGAGAAGTGTTGGGCCCAGCCCCAGGGCCACTGCCTCCTTTCCAGGAGGCATTTTATGCAGGGCCAAGAGAGCGGGCAAGGGAGATAATAAGAGCCAGATCCTACTCCATCTGCTGGGCATTTAAGCAGACGTAGGTGCCTAATTGCAATTCTTTTCTGCCCTGTTCTAGTCCTGAAAAGCTATTAATGCCTCTCGATTTGTAACATACCCTGAAGACTGAGTCTGAAAAAAGCATCGAGGAGGAGGAGGACCCCTCCAACTTCTACATTAGCAGTTTTCAGGGACTCGAGCAGGGTAGTACAGAACTGCTCTTGGGCGTCTAAATCCACGTACGTGCTGTAGCGGGTTGACTCTCCCTTCGGCAGCTTCCTCGTAAAAGCCAGTCATTTCTTAGTTCCAGTCCATTTATCATACTTCTGGGAAGCCTCTCGCCATGGCAAACAAAGCAAGTACCGGCGTGAAGAGCAAGCACAAAATCAAACCTCTGGTCTTCCTTCAGACCTGGAGGAGCCACACAGGCCCTGCACTTCTCCCTAGGCACCAGCCTCCTCTCCCTCCCTCAGCGTCCCTACATGGGAGCTTTTAAGCTCCTCTGAGCCCAGCCAGTCATCTCCGTCAGCTGGGCCAGCGCTCTTAAGCAGGTAGGTTATTATCCCCAGCCTCGGAGCCATGCACCTCACTACATGCCTGCTGGGTGGACCAGCATCTGGCCTTAAGAATATGAGAGTTGCTGCACGTGGTGAGATCCAGTCAACACTACGTCATCTTCGCTTTGGTAGCTAAATGCCCGTCCCAAAAGGTTTTGCAGCATTTCTGAAAGATGTCCAGGCTCAGGCTCTGGCAGCCGCAAAAGGGAGGGAGCTCCAGACCCAAGGAGCAAATGCCGAAAACAACCTCCCACGTTTTCATCAAGCGGACTTGGCATGCTGATGGGGCTTGCAAGAGCTGGCTCCCGCCTGACCTCAGGGATTGCAATGGGGCATAAGGGAGAAGGCGGGCCCACCGGTGAGCATGGTTATTTTTGGCACGTGCAGTTCTTTTCACATATCACGGCCTTTTCCTCTTTGTACCTCTTCGGGACAGGGAAGGCAAATGAGTAGAGCTAGGCTAAATCCTTTGGACAAATAATCGATTTATTGGAAAATACAATTTCAGGCTGCCCGAAGATATTTATAAATTTTATGAATCATTTCCGCTGAAGAAAAAAAAAATGGGAAAAATTTGAAAACCAGGTTGATGTTTTCAAGCCAGAATGTTTGGATCTCTGATTTGACAAGGACATTTCACTGGAAATTGAGCTTGGTTTCATTTTGAAAGGGAGTAAAAAAAAAAAAAAAAAATCATCACCCCCCCAGAACATAAAAATGTCATTTGGTTCCAAACGAACTTACTTTTTTCAGTTCAAGGACTGAACTCAAAAAATCAATTGTTCACCCAGTCTTCCCTATAAATAACTGAGAGAGATAGATGCATGCTGAGTTCTTCAGGGGAAAAGTGCTAGAGCAAAAACACCCTAAGAAATAAAGAACGAAACTGAGACTCCAGACAAGCCTCTCACTGGACCAGAAACTGGTTTGAAAAGGTCAGACTTTGGGTGTTCGATAGCAACCCTCAAGCTAGCTAGCTAGCCTCTGATTTCCCTCCATCTGAAAGCCAGGAAGGAACCTCTCTAAGCTATAACGACTCAGATCACTTTTTATCCTAAAAAGGCTCGAAGAACCCTCCAAACCTCCTGCGAAATCAGGGCGCGCAATTATTTCAGGCGGAGGGTCGCTTACCACGTTTTGGCAAGCTGTTGAGAGCCGCATTTCGCTCTCCAGCACAGGGAAGCAGGAACAGCCCCATGGTCCCAGACCAGAAGCCTCTGCTAGGCAGGGGTTTCTGGGTGTGGGGGCAGGGATGGGCAGGCCTTGCCGCTGGGTCCTGCCACCAGTTTCCTCTGGGCCCTACTGCCCCTGGCTCTTGTCGTCTTTGGCAGGCTGCTAGGAACAAATAAATATTCATTTTCGAAATTTTTTAAGGGCCCCACTGGCTGGATAGAGTGGCCTGGAGGGCTGAATCTGGCCCCTGAGACATATTTTGCCCACCCCTGTGCTAAATACACCACCTGCTAATCAGGGATGGGCAAAATGCGGCCAGCGGGCTGGATGCAGCCCACCAGGCCTTTCTATCCGGTCTGCGGGGCCCCTAAAAATTTAGAAAATTAATATTTATCTGACCCTGGCTACCTGTCATGCAGCTCTCAATGACCCTCCACCCAAAATAATTGCCTGCCGCAGTGCTAAATACACCTCCACATATATCATCTGAGCCTCTGCTGCAGCCAGCTCTGGGGGGTTTGTGCCAGCTGTTCACAGCACACAGCAACTGTACCCAATATTGGAGCCAAAACGGACTCTTCTGTGTCTTTACGATTGCAGAGCGGGGAATTTAAGGAAGCACAATGTAAGTGTGGGAGCTGGAATCAACTGGGACACGGGGGGAAATGCCCACGGTCTGCCCTGGAGTGGTTATGCGCCTGTCTCATCCAACGGACAGGTTTGCTTTCCTTGCCCAGCTCCTGCTGCTTTATACAATAAGTTCCCAGCATTGCTGCTCTGAGCATTTAAGCATGAGTGGCTGGTGACTCACGCTGATCTCTTTGTCCTCTGCCAACTCTACGATTTCCAGTTGCTGTTCATTATAGGACACTTCGCAGGACAGGGCAGCACTCTTTCCAAGGTCCCCGACTGGGTCTCCTCTCAGAAGTCATCGGCCTTTGAAGCTTTGTTGGGGCTTTTAATTATTTACCGCGTGCCTCTGACGCAGCGAATCATGTCAGCTCAGCTTGCAAATGGAGCAGGGGCCCAAACCCTCTGATCTTGTGACTTCAGAGGTGATTCAGGGTGTGGATATTAGACCCGCTCCCTGCATCGGTGGCTGCCTGGTCCGAGTCCCCGGTCATCCC
Organism: Caiman crocodilus; assembly: GCA_030014935.1. NCBI lineage: Eukaryota > Metazoa > Chordata > Crocodylia > Alligatoridae > Caiman > Caiman crocodilus. The sequence goes on along the minus strand of JAGPOW010000711.1, from coordinate 287,639 downwards.
TGCTTCATTCAGTAATCCAAGGTAGGGATCTCGTGATGGATTGAATACTGCAGGCTCCAGCCAAGGTCAGCGGTGAAGACAAGGCAGGCAGGTGACTTGGTGACTATGTGCCTTGCAGCACCCAGAGGTCCCTCTGCCAGCAGCAGGGCCAATGCAGAGACAAGTGATGCCCCTCGCAAACGCCTTGGTGTGGTGCGCCGCACGCTTTAGGCTTGACCACATACAGAGCACTTGTTGTCGTGTGGCTTTCAGCTCCTTTGTTCCTCCCCGGGGAGGTCTGCGGCTGCTCGCACTGCTGCAGCTTGCTCCCCTGCCTGCGTGGGCATGGCTGTGTCGTGCCCATCCTCCAAGGTCTCCACTGGCTAGACGCTTGCTTTTCCCTTCTGCCTCCCATCCCTCAAGTGTCTCTGCAGACCTGCTCCCTCCTCTTGCTATTGCTGTTGAAATGGAGGAGCAAAGACAGTTGGATGTGCCGCCGGCTATAGAAACAGCTCGCCCAGTGCTCGCTTAGATACGGGCAGGCCTTCAACCTCTGTGACAACTGGACAGCCCGTGTAGCAGGGCTGGGGCGGTTTCGGGGCGCCGGTGCTTGGATCGTGGAACAAGCTACCTCCAGAAGCGGTTATGCCGTTCGAGAGGCAGGGACCAGCAGTCCCGTAGGTGATGCTCCTTCCAGGGTCTGCATTGAACCAACAGCTCTGCACGGGGCTCAGGTGCCACTGTAGGGCCCATCTCCCACGGGGAATATAAAGGCAGAGGCCGGTCTCCATTTTGGATGACGGCCCAGCAGTTTTCACAGAAAAAGGGAGCTTAATCCCAGCGCTCGGCCCTTACTCCTGGTTTCGCCTCTTGAGACTGCCCCCTTGCAGCTTCACGCGTTAGTTCCTACTAGCCTGTAATAGCCTGTTGCGTGGGGCTGTGCTTCTCGGCAGCTGTGGCCTGCCACGGTTGCATTTCAGCAGTGACGAGGTGGCCTTCACATGGCAGGCACTTTGCAGGGTGGTTTCCTGCCCACCCTGCAAGGACGAGGGCTTGCAAACTAGGCTCCGGGATGTCCAGCGGCGCGGCGCCGGGGGGGCACGCCAGCTGTGTTCCCGAGGCTTTCCTTTCACAGGTGCTGCTTCCCAAGCCAGCCGTGGGGACTGCAGAGGGGCTCCAGGTGAGCGGAGAAATGGCGCCCTTTGAAGTCAGAGCTGCAGCAAAGAGCGGAGGGGCCTGCCCTTCCTTTGGCTACTCCCCAGGAACTGAGCAGACTGCAAAGCACGCATGTGTGAAGGGCGTGGGTTTTACCGTATATCCCTTCCCCTCCTCTCGGGGGTCTACAGCCCCGTGACACCCTTGCCTGAGAGGTGCTGGCAGCATGTAAATGCAGAGTCCCGGTAACAATACAGCGGCCAGGGAGTTTTAACGACGGTGCACAGCTTCCACGGAGCAGTTTTCTCCTCGCGCTTTCGTCGCGCCCCAGAAACGGGCGCTTTGAGAGCTGAAGTGACTCGCCCAAGGCCGCGCAGCCCGTCAGTGGCAAAGCTGCAAATGCACTCCCCTGCCTCGACTCCTGCCCACGGCCCCTCGCGGCCTCCTTCCCAGCAGAGCGGACCTCCAGCCCGCGTGCAATGGCACAACGGCGAGCCGCGAGGAGGAGCAAGAGGAGCCGAAGGCTCGCACGCCGCCGCCCTGACTTGGAGCCGAGTCCCTGTGGGAGCGTGGCCCGAGGGGGAGCGCCACGCGGCAGGGGTCACCTGGCACGAGGAGGTCTGAGCTGTAGCTGCTCCTGTGACTCCTAGCAGTGAATAACAGAGCGAGGCGCTGCTCTTACGCAGCTGGCTGGTGTCGCGCTGGGCGCGCTAACGCGCTCGGGGAAAGGGCTCTCGATGTGACATTGGTGTTTCTGGAAGGGTGCTGGGGGTGGGGGGAGCGGAGGGAGGGGAGGGGAGGGGAGGGTCACGGCACTGCTCCCCAGCTGCTAGTCAGTGTGTCAGTCAGCCAGCCAGCCTTCTGGGGGTGGGTTCACAGATGCACGTGTTAGTGGGATGGGGAGGGAGGCGTGCATGCGTGCGTGCGTGTGTGTGTGTACTGTATATATATACACCGCCGTGACAGAGACCCAGTGGAGGAGTCACATATCAGAGGAAGACTTGCTTCTGACAACACACCCTCAGGTAGGCAATTGTTCGGTGCTCCCAGCACTTCTTTCTGCGTCGGTCACTGATGTGGTTTGGGGGGAAAGGACGAGCGGGGCTCCGCTTTCTCTGCAGGCAGGTGCTTCAGCAGCTCAGGACATCCGTCTGGTACAAAGACCTCGGCAGTCTTTGAGGGAGGCTTGAGGTTTTACCGAGCAATTTCCACGCACACCCCCCCCTCGTTTCCCTTTGAAGTGTTAAATATTTCCCCTAAAGAAGTTCCTCTGGCTGGAAGCAAGCTCCGAGCCTAGGCAGGGCAGCGCGCGCAACAAAGTTTTGCTCTCCCCATCTGCCTCCCTAGAAAATCCTTCTTGGACGTGGCAAGGCAGACGGAAACGCAACAGGAGCAGGGACGGCTCTGCGCACCCCAGTCTACTCAGCCGGTGGGAAAACCACATTGTCCTCCCTGCAAAGTCGGCACTGATTCCCTCTCTCCGTGCCGTCCCCGCTGTTTGCACTGATATTTATCAGACAGACAGCGTTTAAATGACAGCTTGTGCCGGGCACGGTCCTTTAACAGGTGCTAGTGACCAGCACGGGGCAGGGCAGGATTTCTTGCTTGCTGTCTTGAGAATAAAAATTTTTCTAAAAAACCCCTCTGAGCTTTACCCAGCCACTCCCAAGAGCACCCCTCTGATCCCAGTCTCCCTTGCTCACCCATCCCTTTCCCCGGTCGGCGTTTCTGTCTCATCTCGTTTAAGGCGAGCACAACAGAGATGATTGACTTTGGAAGTTCGTGGGGGAGGCTGCCGGCGGCTCTTGGGGGAAGCTGAATGAGGAGCCGTGCTTTTGTCTTTTGGAAAACGCACAAAAGGGTAAAAATGTTCTTGCGGCTGCCCCGGTAGAGAGTGGAGGGAATGAAAGGGTCCGACTGAGCTGTGCCGGATGGAGACCGGGCTGAGGAAACCTCTTCCCGGCAGTGCTTTACTTCCAAATTGCCTTGCTGAATGTATAGATGCTGCATCTGTGTTTATACGCTCAGGGCCGCCTGTAATCTGGCCAATTATGACCCATTACCCGATTTCGGGCATTAACAAAAGGATGCACTTGCTTTTCTGCGGGCAGCAAATAACGGAGGGAAATGCGTAGCCAAACCCCGCTCGCGCTGAAACCTCACAAAAGGCAGAAATACAATTTTCTCCTGGTCCAGCCTTCTGCACAAAGGAGAGCGGCTTAATTAATGTTTATGAGCTGCTGCGCCGCGCGCCGTAAGCGATAATATCATCATGCTTGGTGAACGTTTCCATGATAATAGCATTTGCGGCTGAAATACACCGCTGCGCCGTGATGGTGACACGCTACATTACGTGGCATCCGCGCTTTACTTTTCCATTGCTAGAGAGGGGCTCGGAGATTTTTCCTCTCGCTCGGGAAGGCTAGTCCCAACTTGAACGTCGGAAGACGGAGGCGTTCGAAGAGCAAAGCTGCCAGCGCGTTAGCTGCTGCCAGTGGGGGACACTGTCGGACAATATTGAAGCCGGTTTGATTCATTCATTGTGACTAAGCCGATGCTGCTCTTTCTATGAGCCATCGTACGCTCAGATCCATGCCCGATCCAAACCAATGAAGTCAATGGGAGTCTTTCCATCTAGGCTTTGAATCAGGCCCCATTGTGGCGTGTAACTGCGAGTGTGTGTGCGCGCGCGTGCAAACGTCACTATGGTCGCGTCAGGTGTGTAAAGTAGAGAATGAAGGGCTTGGTGGCTCCCTGGGGTAGGCGTCACCCTTTACGGGTCTCAGTACAACCTCGCCCTGAGCGTGGCTGTGGGGAACAGTCTCGCCGTTTGTGCACCAAATAATCCCGAAGTCGACCTGGCTCAAGTCCCTGGGTCTATCCCTTATCGGCCACCGAGGCCAGTCCCATGCACCAAGGGATGGGGCTTACAGTAATTCCCCTGGGAGCCTAATGCACATCCTAATAGAGCCATGCGGGAGGAATTTACTTTCCGGCCTACTCTGCCAAATCCTCAGGACAAAGGCATCAGGGGATTTCGAAGTGTATTTTCCAATCCAAGGGAGAGGAGAGAAAAATCCTACCGCTAGTTCTTTGCTTAGCCTAAGGGCTTGGGCCCCACTGTAAATGCCTCTAAGAAGAATTATCCTTCCTTTAATGCTGTCACCCTGCAAAACGAGGCTTTTTTGCACCTTGACGTATAATTAGCTTGGATCTGAAGGGTTCCCGACCGGCGGGGAGGTGGCAGAGAATAGCAGCCTTGGTTTCATGCTCGGCTTGGGCTGTCTCGGGGCCGTGTTCCTGGGGTCCTGGTAAGGTGGTCCTCGGCATAACGCAGCGGTTTCCAACCCCTGGAGGGCCACAGACTATGTCTAAGGGGTCTGCAAAAGGTGACTACGATCAATCCAGAGGGTACGAATACCCACACTTACAATTCAAAGCAGCCTGCACCTCCATTCAAAATTTCCAAAGGGGGTCTGCGCCTCCATTTGCAATTTTTCAGGTGTCTGCAAATGAAACAAAGGTTGGAAATCATGGGTGTAACGTGTTCAGGTCGACCGGCACTTCATACAGCGTTCTCCCATAGGAAACGATTTTTGCCTGGCTCCCTGGGGCTGGGCAGTTTGGGCTCCAGTGCCCGGGGACGACGGGCCTCGTTTTGGATGTTGAGTGGCAGACGCTGTTCAGACATTGCTGCTTGCGGACGTGGGGGTCGAAATGGCGACCGGGGGGGTCCTTGGGTTCATGATTACGTGCAAACGCAGGCGGCTGGGCTCGACGGCCCAGGAAGCCTGTTCAGGTCCTACGTTCCCATATTCCTAGTCTTACTGGGGAAATGTCTCTTCCTTTGCTTACCCTGTCAGCTCAGCAGGAAGTGTCACAGATTAATCATCTGCTACTTTGTTTTTTGGTTTGCTTGTTTGCTTTTTGGCCCGTTTTTTTTTTTTT
>JAGPOW010000711.1:248463-259945 GCA_030014935.1 Caiman crocodilus | reverse complement strand
ACGGCCCAACTCTGGTCCTGTTAGATACGTGGCAGGAGCGAGGGATGCTGGCATCCAGGATCCAGAAGCGTTTGGAAATACGAAATCCAGCAGGGAGGATGTAATCCCAACGCTCAGAAAAGGTCCAGTGAATTTCAGGGGCGGGTGGGGGGGTTAATTCAGCCGGCCCGGGGAAATAAAATGACTCTGGCTTCAGACCAGCGTAACTGGGAATTTGCCTCGTCCCCGCGTCTTGGAGGCGTTGTCCCAATACCGCGGCAATGGATGTGGCGTGACGATTCCTGCGTGTCTGCGAATCACTCGGGCAGACCATTCAGCTCCCGAAGCAGAGGGGAAGGAGGGTATTAAATATCTAGTTTCCAAAGGGGTTAAGAGGATTACAGGGCTGGCTAGACAGCCCCACTGTGAGCACAACTGCCTTCCCTGCAGATCCCTCGGCCGGACGGCTATAGAAAGCGAATTGGACGGCCGTTTGCAGGTTGCTGCTCGGCATCCTAACCACGGGGCTGGGCATTTTCAGGCCGCGGTCATCAGCCCATTTGCACGAGCGTGGTTGCAATGTCACCTGCTCAGCCAGGCAGCTCCGCGCGGCCACCACGGGTTCACTTCTTTAGCCAGAAATCTCCAAATAAAGACCCATGTTGCAATGTCCCGTAGCTGAAATGCAATCTGTAGAGACCTCCCCGACCCCGGGCGAGGGGGACGGGATGGGATATTAACCTCTGATGTGCAGACCCCGGACGGACCCGAGATGGCTCTGGGCGTTCGTGTAATCTCTCGCTTCCGCCCTGAACGCTCGTGTTGCCCAAAGCCTCTTAGGGGATTATTAGTTCCCTACCTGCTCGAGGACCTCGCAGGCCTGACACTCGCATTGCCTTTGCCAGGTCCGTGCCATGCCGCTGGTTTCCAGCTAACAAAGAGCAGGGTCGGGGAAGTCTTGCCCGCGCTGCTGAGCAGTTGGTGATAGGGTTTAGGGGGAGGAAATCCACTTTGAAGGGAAAAGGCTGGCTGAAGGAGTCCTTGTCTTGTTCCTCTCCGCAGGTCTGCATCATGGAGTGCGAAGGGAAGGTCTTCTCCCGCGGCACCTGGGAGCTTTGCAGCAAGGTGGCCGGGAAAGCCACGCTACAGCTCAGCGCGGACAGCCTGGAGGAAGACGCTTACCAGCCCCTGGACACGGAGGACGGCGACCTGTTTGGAGGAGGCCTGAAGCGCTACAACGACCTGACCCAAGTGGTGGATCTCAGCAAAGTGGAAGACAAGAAGCGAGTGTCCAAGGTGAGCGGCTTGATCCGCCAGCGGGAAGCAGAAGACGGCGCCAGCGATGGGAGCGAGACCCAAGTGGGGGACTTCCCGGAGCAGCCCAAGGACATTTCCAAGAGGCTCGGTGACTTCCTGAACGGAAAGTACAGTTACCGGCAGGTGCTGGAGCCCGCTGGGAGCGGGGTGCAGAAACGGTACGGGGGCTTCATCGGGGTCAGGAAGTCAGCCCGGAAGTGGAACAACCAGAAGAGGTTTAGCGAGTTCCTGAAGCAGTACCTGGGCATGTCGCCACGCTCCAGTGAGTACGACGGTATCGGCAACGACCTGAATGAACAGAATGAGATCTAACCAGAAACTCTGCTTCCCCCTCACTGACCCATAGTGAATCGGTTTAGACCTGGCCTGGCCAAAAAAGTCAACCCTGTTCCCCGATCCCAAGAGCCTCTCCTAGGGATGGTTACTAAGCCCACCCCTCCTGGATTCATTGCTGCTTAGCGTCGAGGAGAGCAGGGTGGTTGTTTGTAAAGCAGTCGATATATTTATCAAGCCTAATATACTTGCATGGGCACTTTTGCAGACACATGCAAGACAACAGCTCCAGCCCTAAATTCCTGATCTCAGTTTACGAGAATGGGGGTTTACCCGGGAGGAAAGAGAGAAGCGGGGCCCAGACAGATGGCAAAGTGCACCGCTGTAATGGCTGGCACGAAAAACAGGGGACAATGTGAACCCCTACGTTGGGTTAACTGGCGTTATGCAAATCTGGTCTGTACTAATCTGGCGTAGAGTTAGCCCTGCAAGAACCAGAGGAGAAATTACACAGCTGCAATTGCCATCTGTCCGCGGCTTCCCGTGGGTGGCCATTCACCCAAGGGAGCCAGGCTGTTCCCCCACAACCCAATGGCAAGGCACCACAATAGCATCGAAAAGCAGCTCTGCGGGGCTTGCGGGTGTCCGTCCACTCCAGATCCCAGAGTGATTTATACACGTGTGCAAAACCAGTGCAAGGTACACGGGCCTAAATTTATCATTTGTGCAGACGCTCAGTTTTGGAGACTTTTAATCCAAATTCAGAGCAGATTACCAATATTCATAACTGGCCCCATGAGCTTCCTAGCGCTCCATTAACTGCAGAGCCCACAACCACAGGCACTAGGGCCTGGGACTTGCCAGGCTATTATTCGGGGTCCCCATCAGCACAAAGGCAAAGCCAGCGGAAGTCCTCACCACTATCTCACACTGAGTGTCAGCATGATGTCCCGGCACAAGTACAATCTCTCCGTGAATAGGGCTGAGGTGTGCCAACCAGTCATGTCCTCAATTCAATGCCTTTTCAAAGTTAACAGCTCTTCTGCTGTTGCCCATTTGGAGGAATGAACTGGGGAGGATTGTTCAAATTGTCTTTTAAATGCCAGTCGCTCTAGTTAAAGGGGCACCCATTGAGGCTAATTACCTGCAAAGCCTGGGCAGCGCTGGGGAGCGGGCATGCAGGTGCTACAGCTGCTAGCTCCGCTGACACGAGCGGGCGACCTCCTGCATTAAACTCATGAGCTCTTGCAGCCGAGCTAGAGAGGCAGGGTCACTTCCCGGGGCGGTAGCACACCCACCAGACGTGTATAGAGGACTGCATGTCACACGCATGTCGCTGGGTAATGCCCACCCAGTCCTGTAGCCTCGGGGACTATCCATGCCCCTGAAACAGGGCTCAGCCCCTGGACTGGTCAAGGATTTCGTACAGTTAAAACCTGGATCAGTGTTGCAAGCACAGCCTCAGTCTTCACTGAGACCCGGAAGGCAGACCTTGTGCTCCACCAGGAAGCCAGAGAAATCCTAGAGCAATCTCCCCTCCTCACTGGAGCCAGGCTCAGGTTTTTAATGGATAGCAAATTTGCCCAAAAAACCCCGGCGTCTGGGCCGAAAAAGGGGGAGAATTTTTGAAACATTTCATTCCGGCCTTCTCAGAGCATCCCAGAACGCCTTACGCTGTCGCCAGGTTTGTAAGAGCCAAAATATTTCATTGTTTTGACATTTCTTAAAAACGCAGCTTTGACTTCTCACGAAACGGCATCTTCCACCGAAGGGTTTGCGGAATGAAACGAGGGCTTTGAAAAAAAGAGCGAAATCACCTAAAAACACAGCGCCTGTGTTTGTCTCGGGCCAAGCGAGACATTTCAGGTTAAGGAAAACCAACCTTGCCACCGCCCCCGCCCCCGCCTTTCCAGATTCTGTTCATTTTATACCGTTTTTCCTCCCAGTCTGGGGTTTAAACACTGACGCTGGCTCATCTAGTTCGCTCCGCCACCCTCCCGTCTGTGGCTCTCCCTCCTCGCTGGCAGATGCCCCGCAGCCAGCTTTTGTCTTTGCAATGAAAGCTGTAGGAGCGCTGCGGAGATGCTCATTAAAAACTGGCCACCGCTGGAGAGGGAAAAAAGGGCCTTTTCCTGGTGGGATGTTGGTTCCTGTGGCGGTTACGTAGCCTAGGGCCATTATTCGTAGGTCCAAAAAATGCTGTGCTGTGCTCCCTTTGAGGACACGGCTTCTCCCGGTGCTGCAGGCGCTCCCGTGAAAGCGTGCCTGCCCGCTCGGCTCGCATGCCAAAAAGCACGCCGTCTGGTGAACGCCCCGTGCCCGGCCCAGGCACTCAGTCGTCGCACGGTTATTGGCACGTGCCTGGCACTGCTCCGCAGCGGCGTTCTTTCGGGCATTTGGCCCGTGCAAAATGGCAGCGAGCGGACGGGGCGCGTTTGCACAACAGCGTTTCCTATCGCACGGCGGTGTACGCGTGCTCTCGGGCCCAGCCGCCTGAGCCCCCAAAGGCTAGCTCTTAGCCAGGGTCTCACTCCAGTGGAAGTACGATCGGTCCCCCTTTGCAAGGCCCATCGGGGCGCCCTTGTCGTCTGAATGCGCGGAAAGGGTTTCAAATCCCAGCAGTTCTCTTCCGCTGATGGGCTGCTTGGTGCAACGCGGGGGTAGAGGGAGACGATGGGAGCTCCTCATAGCTGGGCGTGGAAGAGCTGGGCTAGGACGGAGGGAGGGAAGGGCGTGCTATGATCGGTCCCAAGAGACCCAGCCGAAAGAGAGAACTGCCGCATCTAAAACTACTTAGCCAGCACTCAGAGACCAGGGCCTGAGCACCCCTCACCCCAAGAGCTGGCTCTTCTAGTCCAGGATTGAGACCCTCTAGGCTTAGCTGATCAGTGGCTGAAGGAAGATGGCACGGCCATTGCTTGTCCCCTACCTGCTAAAGAGGACTCCAGTCCAGCACCAAGCTTGCTGGCTAATGCAGTGAACTGAACAGCTTTGGCCACCCTGAGATGCATTTCCCTGCAAAAAATCGCGTTGCAATACACGGACTGGCCACGAGAAGCTTGCTAAATGTTGTCCGTATCAAAAGCCCCCGGATAGAAATCTCTTCTGTCCATGCACACGGCTTCCATCTCAGTCTGATGGAGCCCGGGCTGCTTCAGCCTCTTGGGAGCATCTCTCTCCCGCTTGCACAGCGATTGCAAGACCACGGCCAAGAAACACAGTCCTCCTCCTCGCTCCACACGCCCCGCGTGCGGGAACGCGCCCCGTGGTCACTCCCACTAGTGCCGGACATGCTCTTGACCCCAAAGCGGCTACGCCATATTTTCAGACAGTGGTACCCGCAGGGCGGGAGCAAGCGGGCAAGGCTCGTTCCTGGGCCTCGGCCGCCTGGCAGCTCCCGACTGCAAGGCAGCCACCTCTGTGGCAGAGCATGAGCGCCCCTTGCCAGGCCGCGGCTACGGTTTAGGACAGGAAGGGAAGAAAGCAGGATCCAGCTGCAACTGCACTGCGAGCTAACGGGGCAGGACACTGCGGGTAACGGGTCCGAAAAGAGGAGATTTTAGGCACTTAAAATCCAATTGGGCACCGACAGTCTCCAAGTAGATTCGGAGGTGGGGGTCGGGGCGGGCGCTGAAATCTGAGCAGGAAAGATTGTGTCTGGGCTGGCGCGCCTCTAACGAAACCATGCCAAGCTGCTTTAGGACAAGACCCGGGTGCTCCCTCTAGAGAGGATAGCAGAAAATAATGTTTGAATGATATTACTGCTGTGGCCTCCATGTCTCTAATAGATGCTGATTCTACTTCCAGCTCGGCCACTGACTCACTGCAAGACCACGGGCAAGTAACTTCCCCTCGCTGTGCCTCACTGTCCCCATCTGTGAAATGAAGGCAATGATCCTACTTCCCCTTGTGACTTTGTAGAGTGCCCTGAGCTCCTTGGACAAAAAAGTGCCATCACAGTGCAGTGCTGTCATCTCCCTGTCCAAGAATATTTTGGGGTGCGAGGCTCTGACTCCTTAACCCAACTGGCTGTGTGTTGCCAGGAGAGGCCTGGCTAGGAGATCAATGTTGCTGTGAATAACCGTGGATGTGTAAAAAAAAAAAAAATGTAAGCAAAACTAAAGGCCCTGCTCTGCCAGCATGACTTGGGGAATAATGCCTTCCTGCATGAGAGGGCACGCGGCAAGCAGCAGGGCTGTGTCTGGAGGAAGGTCCTGCTCAGTACAGATGAAGGCATTAAAATTTGCTGCTAGAGTAACTGGAGTCTTTTTTTAGTGCCTGCGCTGCTCTAGCACACTGTACCCCAGGGGCTCCTGGCTCTTTGCAAACAAGGATGAGTTAAATCTCCCCTCGCTCTCGTGCTGTAACCCACCCTGCTGCAGATAGGGAAGCTGAGACCCAGAGCAGCTAGAGGACCGCACCGCGCCGGCAGGCGTGCTGGCAATCGGTGTCCTGACCCCCAACCCCCTGCTTAAATCACAAAGCCCGTCTCCATGCAGAGGAAGAGCTAGCTCAGATCCCACCCGCTCGGGTCCCGACCCGCGACCCCGCTCACACCCCTGCAACCCCGCCAGTAGCCGAGGCAGGCGGGTCTTCCTCCTCCTCCTCCTCCTCCTCACCACTTCTGGGGACTTAGCCGCAAGGGTAAAAGAGAGGCGCGCTACAAAAGCAGGCGTTTAAAGCCCCGTTCGGGACCTGGGGGGATAGGCTTGCACTCGGATGCCAACAGGTGAATAGGATCTGGCCCAATCTCTTCCTTGCCATGACTGTGGGGGATCTCTTTCCGATTCAATTCCTTATTGGCACAACGAGGCAGACAAAGGCTGCCGCCGTTAACACTTGCCCATGATTAAGAGGCTGGTTCAAGAAGCAGCAGAGGAAGCTGACGACCTTCCTTGAGGAGTCCGGGGTTGACTTCTTTGTTCAGCGATACAACGGTGTCTGTGTTTTGTTATGTCTCTTTCCCATGGCATGTACCTTGTCCTAGCTGCTGTCTCAGTGCTGTCACATTCGAGGGTGTATTTTTGTAACTCCCAGGACGACAGAGCCGTGCCTGCCGCTCTGCCCCGTCCTGCCTAATTTGCAGACGAAAGCATGACCAATAAACGACAACCCTGGGTCTGACTGCGCCACTGCCGTTACCGTTTGTACAAATGACGAGACAAAGAACCTGTTCTTTTTAATTGTTTCATACAACTCTTTCTCCATTAAACTTGTACATAGCAAAATGATTAATAAATTAGTTTACTATTTCTACTGTAGCATTGTGCTTGGCACACAGTCACTGGGCAACACCTGCCATCCCCACGCGCACCAGGGGCTCTGCACACGTCCCAGACGAGACACGCCAGCTAGTCGCACGTCACGGCTCGGACCTCATGCTCCACGTTAGGACACGGCCTGGTTTTTAGTTAGGAGGGTAATCTTGGTGCAGGCCAAGCCATGGGGAAAACCACCCAACCAGCAAAGCGTGACGGCTCGGGGAGGAGCTGGTCCCGGACCTCTCAGAGACCCCACGAAGATGGGCGTTCATCTCCATGCTTGCTGGCGAGCAGGCCAAGCCTGAAGGGTTTGAAGACTAGATTGTCTCACCCTAAAACAGGCATAAGACGGGTTGGACCTGCCATCAGGGCTTGGGCCTGGCTTTAGGGTGGCCTTGCAGCATCAGACGGCAGCGGGAGTGGGTTGCTTCTCTTTAGCCAAACGCTCGACATACTCCTTGCCAGCATGGCTCCCCTGTAGTCCAGCAGCCCATATTTTGTACCCACCCTATGGCGACACAGGGGCTACCATCTTCCTAGATATCGAACTCCTATGTCTTTGGCCGGCACCACATTTTCCGGACACATTTTAAATAAGCTGCACCATGCAACTAGTACTGTGCAGATCATAGTCGCGGTACAATTATAACTAACCCGCAGCTGCTTACGACTCCACAGCAGACACGGAGGAAGACGACGCAGAGCTCCACAAGCGAGAGAAATGCCTACCCAGAGATGCACCTTGTTGAGCTCCCACACCAGCTCTTTCTTCCTTTTCAATTTTGGCCCCACGCTTGGCCCCAGAGAAATGTCTCCTTTATGAAAGTCGGCCCACAAAGAACACAATTAAAGTAGTGATTAAAAAGGGGTTGACGCCACCAGTGTTCATCTCCGCTCTTTATTAGAAATTGCTTCCTCTGGGCTGTGCACTGGGATATTGCGAGGAGCAGCCAGCCGTGCGTCTGGCTCCCATGCTGCCCCCGGGGATGTCCTGAACGCATGGCAATATTTGTTTCGTGGGTCAACCTTTCAGGAGCCAATTTAAAGGTAACGATGTTCCCACCCCACGTCGGGGCGTTCACGCCGAAATGAAAGCTGAGATCGATAGCAAGCTTAGGCGCACAGGTTTCTTGTGGAGTTTCCCAGCATCCCCCCGCCCCGGGGTGACCTCTGCGAACCTCACAGAGACAACGGCGGGACTCTGGCCCGGAGTAAGATGAAGACCCAAAGCGAAGCCGTAATTCGCGGAGGGAAGATAAGAGGGGTTTAAATCGGGTAGGCGGTCCCACGGACAGCTGCCGACCGCCTTAGCTTTCACCTGAACGCTCCCGTCTATTTTCGGGGGCAGATGTGGAGGTACGAGCCTGACTCTTGTGTACAGGTTGTAACGGTGACACGCTACGGCCCCTGCAGTGGCACGTGGCAATTCTTTTGAGCCAGTATCACCCTCCCCAGTTTGCAGTGGAGCAGTGGTGTGGTTTAAGAAAGAGGTGCAATAACGTGACCTTGATGGGAGCCGACCAGAGGTGTGCGGCAAGCCCCCGATCTCGGCTCCCTTCCTCACCAACCAAGCACATGGGATTCAGACCCCCGGTTGCGCCTCCTCCAGCTCACCAGCCGGTCTCTGATTTCGGCAGCAATACGGCGGCTTGACTATACCTTGCCGCACACACGGTAGCACCTCGAAGCAGTGTCCGGCCGGGAAGGAAGCAAGCAGCCTCTCCGGGATCGCAGCGCGGCTTTAAATCGGACACAGCAGTGGGAAAAGGGATCCCGTTCTCCTGCCCCTGGACAGCATTCCCGCGAAAGGCAGATTAAGCTGCAATAGCATGAGTCCCCTCTTCGCTGGGACAGAGCAGCTGAACTCAGTGCTAATGCTGCTGGGAGCCCACATCCCAGCAGCCACGTGAATAAGGCTGCAGGCCAGGGCCAGCCCCAGGGGCTCAGCCCCCGGTTTCCTCCTCCTTCCCCGCATCTCCCACCCCGCAGGGCCCAGCCCGGGGCCGGGTTCAGGAGGTGGCTGCAGACGCCACAGCATCGTGACCCCGCTCGGTCAGCTTCGGGCCTACCCTTGCCGTCCTTCTCCATACAACACCAGAGCTGCAGGCGAGCCCCCGCGCAGCACGGGGCTGCCGCATACCCCCGCACCGCTCGCTGCTTTGGAAAGCATCCGGAGTAGTCACGTAAAAGCCTCCTCCAGCCAAGCAGCGATAACGCGTGCAGGACCGGGTGCCTGCCCCGCTGCGCGATGGGGACGCCGCTCCCGCTGCAAACCGCAGACGGTCCTCTGGCCGCGGGAGCCGGGGCGCAGCTCGTGCTTCTCTCCCCCCTGCCTGCAGCCCCCACGCCTCGCCCTCGGGACCCGTCCCTTACCCCCCGCCAGACGCCCGCTGCCCCCAGACCGCTAGCTCCCTTTTATGGCACCCGAAGGGATTGTTTGAGGGAAACCCTCTTTGTCCCAAAAGGGAGGGCTCCTCCTGAGGGACCTGGGAGCTCCCTGTGTCCCTGCCTCCCCCCGATGCTCATCACTCAGAAGAGCCCCTTATGACTTGGAGGTAGCCCTGCCAAGGTGGGCTCAAGGCTGCAGGCGCTTGCACGTATTCACGGTCAGGCTGCACGCAAAAGCCTCTCGTCTTAGAAATGCAGAGAGAGAGACGTGAGATGCCCCTCACGAAGCACCCCGCTCAGAATACCTGCTCTGCTACCCCGGGCCTCATGAAAGACGATGAAAAACCTCCTCCTGAATGAACATCACCCGCCCGGAGCTTCACTTTATCCGTGCCTGCGTGACCGGCACGCCGCCCTTTCGGGCCCAGCGGCCAAGCGCTCCCCAGCACGGCGTCTTACCGATTCCCATTCCCGACGGCCGGTGAGACTCCTAACAACACACCAGGACGCTTGGAAAGACGTCATCAAGGCGTGATGACATCATAATGCAAGGCTCACACCTATGGTAACCATGGCCCTGCCTCAAGCCCGAGTCCCGGCCAGCGTATGACCTGCGTTGGAGGATACCGCTGGTTCCCCATGGTAAGCACGACGGGGCGTTGATGGCTTGGCAGAGATCACCGTAACGTTGCTTCACGGCCGGACAAAGGCACGGGCGAGCTGGTTGGCTGCCCGGGGCCCGGCCGGAAACTGGCAATTTTTTTATTATTCTTACCCTTACCTCCAGCAAAGGGGGGGCCCAGTGCTAAAAGGTACAGTGCTGCATGGCTTCGGCAACAGGGAGGAGGTTGTAAAGTAGGGCTTTCTACACAAAAGGAGGTCTTTTCTCGGTCACGGCAAAATCGGTCCGTAGGAACGCACCCGTAAAACTCGATGTTAAATCAAAGGATTCAGCTCCCGCTCGTCCTCCGCGCCCCACGCCGCTGTACCGCTACACCCACGTGCACGCTCATAGCAATCAGAGCCAACGTCTGCCCGCAGCAACAAAAGCAGCCCTCTCCTTGCTCTGCAAAGACCAAGCCAGAGCGAGTGAGCTCCGCTCTGCCCGGCCCCATCCGCCGTCTAGCACCGGTGCAAGCTCATTTCTGGTCTTGGCCCTGCCCCTGGTACTCTCCTCCGAAGCTCCTGCCCCCCGACTTCTCTCTCTGGCTCTACCCCGTTGACTCCCATTAGCTGTCAGACAACAGCTTCACGACACAGGCCAGCTTCTGCTCATTACAGCGACGCTGCCCGGAAGCCGGTGCATCCGGCTGTCCCCGGGGGTCGGGCTAGGGCAGGGGAGTTCGCTGGTGGCATCCAGCTGTTTGCACAGCTGCATGCTGGTTGCATCCCGTGACCCTTTATCGAGATGCAGAAGAGCAGTCTGGTTTGTCCGTGGAATGTGGGAGCGCCCTGAGCCAGGCGCCCCACTGCTCTCAGCGCTGCACAGGCCGGCGTTCGAGGCTAACGAGCGAACGCTCCCACCTACTGCCCCTGCCCTGCCCTATGCACCTGCACCTCTGGGGACAAGCGGGGCTGGCAGGGGTTTGTGGGGGGCTGCTAGAGACACAGCTTGAGCCTCTGAGCCCGATTCCCTCTCCCTCCCCATCAGAGGTTCCCGGTGTCACCGCAGCCTCTGGGCTTCTGGCACCAGTCCCGAAGCTGCAGGGCTCCGCGTGCAGACCCCGTGACAGACCCCTCAACCAGACCGACAGAGAAGGCCCAGATCCCTCTTCGGGAGGATCTCCAGAGACACCTGCGCGAAGGGGAGTATTCTCCCTTTCAGACGGTCGCAATGTTCGAGAGCAACTTCATCCAGGTAAGAAAAGGACTGGATAACGGCGTGCAGCCAGCATCGGCTCGCACCTGAGAGCCCCGAGCATGCCCGGCTCTTGGGGAAAGCCATTTCACTTGGAGTCTCAGTTCCTCCCATCCTCAAAATGAGGACTGGACCAGGAAGCCCCCCCCCGGGAAGATATTAATAGCATCTGACTGAGGTTTCTCAGCTGTGCGAGCTGGCGGGACCAACAGCATCCCCTCCGGCAGCAGAGACGCACGTTTGGGAGTCCCAAGTTTGCCGACAGCTCCCCGAGGGGGCTGAGGTTGCAGGGGCGGGCAGTGCCCAAGTGCAATAGCACACGGGCGTGTTTCGTTGGGCTCCCTGCGCATCAGGCTGGAAGCCTGGGTGCTTGTTGGCCTAGCACAGGCCAGGTGAAAAGGAGAGA
>JAGPOW010000711.1:215511-228263 GCA_030014935.1 Caiman crocodilus | reverse complement strand
GTGAAAATACTAACCAAGTAGTTGTCCCGCAGCATCTCGGGAAATCGAGGGTGTCAGCTCGGGGGCTGTAGACCAATGCCAGGAGCATGGGGGACGAGCCGGACGAGCCAGCCCTCCCGCTTTCTAGTGGGCACGGTGACCTGGTCGGGATCGCGCACGACCGGCGCGTAGCCGTAGAGGGCTGCACCCTGCACAGACGGGACCGAGCAGGGAGAAAAGGTGACTCTACGTGAGAGAGCAATACCCCTCTCCGGCATTGGAGGCTGGCATTGGCTCCAAAGACAAGCAGCTTGAAACCCTCTGGGTCAAGCTCCCGGGCGGGGGGCAGGCGACAGACACCTAGCCCCGGGCATTTACTGCGGGCCACCGAGCCCAGGGGAGGAGCTGGCTCTGGAGCTCGCGCAAGACTGACAGGTGTTTCACCCGACCAAGGGGGAAGACAGGCGATCACAGGGGGCACGGTGGGAATGACAGCCTCCCCGCTGTGGATGCTGAGGGGGTGCAACACCAGCTAGAAAAGTAGACATTTACAAGTCAGCAGGACCAGAGCGGCTCCATCCAAGAGTGCTGAAGGAGCTGGCTGAGGGCATTGCAGGACCTCTGGCAAAGGTTTTTCAGAAACTGTGGTGCACAGGGGAGATCCCTGAGGATTGGAAGAGGGCCAACATTGTGCCCATTTTCAAGAAGGGGAAGAGGGAGGAGCCAGGCAATCAGCCTAACCTCCATCCCAGGGAAAATCCTAGAAAACCTCATTGAAGAACCTAAGTGCGATAAGCTCGTTGAGGGCAAGATCCTGAATGACCGCCAGCACGGCTTCGTCGCGGGCAGGTCTTGTCTTACCAAGCTCATCTCCTTTTACAAACAGGTCTCTTGCCACCTGGCCGTGGGAGACGAGGTCGACTTTATGCACCTAAACTTCCAAAAGGCTTTTGATCTAGTATCCCTTGTGGGAAAACTGGAAGATCGTGGGCTTAACAGCTCGGCAATTCAGCGGGTGGAAAGTGTATGGTAGGACCCAGAGGTCTCGTGAACGGGTCCATGTCACCCTGCCGAGAAGTGGCCAGGGGTGTCCCTCGGGGGTCCGTGCTTGGTCCGGTGCTTTTCAACATCTTTAGCAACGATTTGGATGGGGGTGGGGGGTGGAAAGCTTATTGGCCAAGTTCGCAGACGGCACCAAGTTACGGGGCAGTGTGGTCACACCAGAGGACAGGTCGCAGATACAGGTGGACCTGGCCAGGCTCGAGAGTTGCATAGACCAGAACCAGGTGAAGTTGAACACTTCCAAGCGTACGGTGCTCCATCTGGGGACGAACAACCCTCAACATACCTACAGGCGCAGTGGTGACAGCTTGGCTTGCACCACGGCTGAAAGAGACCTGGGGTAGGCAGCGATCCACCATTGCACGCACCGTTGCACGCACCGTTGCATGCATCGACCAAGGCAGCTCATGTCAAGCTAAGCAAGTGATACTCCCACCGTACTCTGCACCGGAGAGACCACAGCGGGAGGACCGCATCCAGGTCTGGGCGCCGCACGTCATCAAGGACATGGAAAAACTTGAGATAATCCGGAGAAGAGCCACCCACACGATCAGGGCCTTGCAAAGCACGCCATGCGAGGAAAGGCTGAGCCTCGAGACGAGATGGCTGAGAGGGGACTTGGTAGCGGCTTGCTGCTATGTCAGGGGAGCGCATCAGGAGCTCACAACTCTTCACCAAGGCACCCCTGGGGAAGACCAGGACCAATGAATATCAAGTCTTGGAAGACCGCTGCGGGCTTAATACCAGGAAAAACTCCTTCACCGTCAGGGCGTCCAGACGGGAACAAGCTCCCTCCAGAGGTGGTGCAGTCGCCTACCCTGGAGGCTTTCAAGAGGAGACTGGACAACTGGACAGTCACCTTGCTGGGGTCACTTGCAACCTGAGTTGCGTCAGCAAAACCAGGCGGTGTAGCCCAGGCCGATGCCTTGTGGGTCCTTCTACTGCTCTCCCCCTTTCCCTTCCCTCTATCACCCCCCTCAGTCACTTTACCTTCCTTCCTCAACACTTTTGCTCGCTGCCCGCCCTTTGTACCCTCTCCCATACGGTGCCCACCTGTCTCCATATTATCCTTTTCCCCTCTCAGGCCCTTGGCCCCGTTTCAGCAATCCTTCCTAGACGGCACTTCCAACCTTGTGGCTCCACGGGTCCACCTCTGCCATGGACCTGTGGCTCAGCCCCAGGCTCAAGCCCGGTTGATTTATGTCTTTATTTGATTGGTAGGCTGCCCTTTCCAGCACAGGCTCAGAGCAGCTTATAATAAGGAAACAAAATAGAGAAAGAGGAGATGTACACTACTGGGAACCACTGGGAATGTAATGGGGGGGTGAACCGCTGGGGAACTGGTGACAATGGTGGAACCGACCTGATTCCCCCTAGGATTTTATTAACGTCATAAAATATGCCAGGCATCGAGGTGGTTGTGTTTGCTGGCATGTCCAGTGTGGTGCACAACTGGTCTCTACAGGTGTGCAATTCCTGTCCGTTTTGATCTCATGGTAATGGCACAACGGCAGCGTATTCCCTTGTGTTCACAAGCCTTGGGCTCATCGCCTCCTCCCGAAGGATTACGGTGCACAGCGTTCAATATGACTATTACATGCACGTGACTGTAGCATGACTATTACATGCACATGACTGTTACACTGGACAAACCCAGCGGACTGCTGTATAAATTGGATTCAACATTTAATATTTATTTTAACGAATGCCCTATTATTTATCTCCCAGGTGACTCTCAGCACCGTCCTGGAGATTTATATGTCGCTCCCGGAGACTGCAGAGCAGCCCTGGAGGCTCGGCAACCCTATACTCACCCTGCGTTCTTCACACGTGGATCTGACAGAGCAGCAGGTGGGATTTCAGGTGGTCCCGATGGCTTTTGAAAGTCTTAAGGTTGGCTTTGACTTTCTCCCAGACCTGCTTTTTGAATTGTATATTGATGGAGATCTGCGGCTTACAAAAAGACAAATGCAACTTACAGCTAGTCAGCGAAAATTTGAACAGTTTCAGGTGCTATAGCTGTCCCTAAATGCCTCCTGCCAAAATGTGTGTTTTGCAATTCCATTTTCCTATTTTTAAATATTTTCTCTCCCCGGTCGCGGTAGGCAAGACCTGCAAACAGCAGCAGAAACTGACTGCGCAGGAAAACGATGAACACGACTCCCCACAGAAAGGCTGTCAAAAGCACTGAGTAAATAAATTGGGAAATAAAGAAAAACGCTTTTTTTTTTATCTTATCTCTTTTTAGTTAGAGTCATCGTACACGCTATTTGTAACAATAGCCGGCAAAAAAAGGCAGGCTAAATGTGATATTTATACTGACAACATCTTTTTGAATTCCTGCCTTGACAATTTGGAAAACAGAAAGAGACATTCAATCATCATATTGTGGAGAATAGCACTCCCAGAGACGTGGCAACGCAGCAGCGAGTCAGAAGCGGGCGGTAGGACACTTCCCCTTCACCGCGTCTAACTTATGGTCCTCCACGCGGCGCTGCAGGATCGTTCCTTGCACGAGGAAGGACGGACGCTGCAGCAGTTCGAGCGATAGCTAGGGGCTCAAGAGAGAGCCAGGTTCATGGCCCCGTCCTATCAGACCTCCAGTGCGACCCTGAACTTCTTTCTTCTGTGCTTCAGTTTAGTTGCAGTCACCGATGAAGCTCTTGCAGAGGACAGTGGCAATGAACACACTGAAGAGCAGGAGGCTTTCGCATCCTAAAACAACAGGGACTATAAGAAACGTAGAAAGTTGCACTGTTTTTGACTGCTTTGTCGTTTTAAATGGCTCGAGCAAGCTCAGCTTTGTGACACTGAAGAGCACTTACAATTTATTTAAAAAAACCAACTCGCACCCTTTCTTTAAGATACGTACAAGCGACCCCGGTTGAGTGCTCTGGTTAAGTGAGTGTTAAGGAAAACCAAAAGTTTCTGCTGACCCAACACGGTGACCACAAGTGTTTTTAATGACCCGAGGTGGCGACCGCGAGCGTTATAACGAAACTCGCGGAGCGCTACATGAAATCAGGTATCGATTTCAAATGAGCATTATAGCGAAACGGCCTGTATAAGAAATATATCTTTTGCCCATAGTGAAGCCACGGATAGAATAAAGAGCATGTGCAAATGTATATTTTGGGGGGTTTGGTTTGCCCAACTAAAAATAAGCTGTTTTATTTTGTTAGGAGGTATCCACTCTCTTTAAAATGTTTGGTGCAACCAATTTATTCTTCCTGGCCCAAATGACCTGGGCGTTGGTGCATCAACGTGGTGCAGGAGGTTTTCCAAAGGGACGGATGGTCTCCAACTTGGGGTGCACGGCTGCAGACACATGAACGGGGTCTGATTTCCAGAAGATGCGTTGTAAACATCAAGTGCCAATTTGTTTCCCAAAAGTGGAGATCCTCCCCCCGCCGAATCAGGGGTCAGGGCTGAAATCCTTGACGTTTCCTCTCCAACCCCCGTACTGTCCACAGAGCGGGTGGAAAAAAACCCAGGCAAGAGTCCCTGCCATTGAAAATGCAGCTACAAACACAACCATTTGAAGAGATCCAGCATCCAACAGATTTATTTCTAAATACACCTGTACACACCCAAATACACCTGACACGAAGGAAGGGCTCTTGGCCGTCGATTTGAGAACAGCCGAGACTTGAGCGTAGCGCACAAGGATGAAGGCATCTGGTCTATTCTGGGGCTCACGTGGTACGTATCCCTCACGAGTACCACGCATCTTGCAACTCGACTTCAGGAAGTGTTTGGGGGGAAGCAAGGCTCTGCCTCCATGCAAGACGTGGCACGTGCCGCTGTTCTTGACGGATGACCATGCGCTGCACTGGCATTAGCTTGCCACGACGGAATCGTGGCTGCGGCAACTGGGCCAGAGGGAGCCGTTAAAACGGTGCTGCAGACATTCACCACTCAACCTGTGTGAAGGCCACACCTGGGGTAGCCATCGAAGTACCTAAAAAATAGAGGGCAGTGCCTCCCACACCAGGGTCTCCCAAGGCTGGAAGGGCATGGTGAGCTACCACAGGCAGCGGTGGCAGTGCCAGTGGCAGAGGTGTCACGGTGCGGACCTCCCACAAACAGCCATGGCAGTGTCCATGGCAGGCCAAGCATGGAGCTCCCACAAGCGGCCGTGGCGGTGTCGGTGATGGGCCACTGCTGAGCGCTGAAAAGCAGAGGACATAAAAGTGCCCAGCAGAGAACAGAAAACCAGACTGTCCTCTATAAAACTGGATGAATGACCACCCTACCCACAGCCCTCCGTGGCCCCAGCTGAAGGGACTGGAAGGGAAGGGGAATGTAGTGCAGAGCAGTACGGTACTGCTTCCATGCCTCACATCAGAAAGGAGAATACCCACCCCCAGGGTTTTTTATCATATATAAACTCCCATCAGCACCCCAGGATCTGGGGGGGAAGAGATGGCGGTGGATAGGCATGACACAGCCATATTTTGGATGGGATCATAAAATTCCCCCCCGCTTGAGTGCTTGCCCTGCTTCAACACAATCAACTTCTAAGCCTCCCCACCTCATAACAAGAAATAAAGAGATGTTAAAAGAATTTAGGCTCACAGGGAGCGTCTACACGAGACGCTTACTGCACATTAGCTTAATTACACTGCGCAGTAGTGTAGAGGTAATATTAATCATGCAAATAGCCTACTGCTCGGTGTGATTAGCTTAATGCGCAGTAAGCATCACTAAGAAACCGTGTGCCGGTGCTACTGTGCAGTAACTCTAGTTACTGTGCGTTCGGTTAGTACCTCTTATTAGAGGTACTAAACTACATGCGCAGTAACTAAGGTGCATTAATAAACATGTAGACATGCCCGTGGTCTCTTAAACTTCTTTTTCTGATTGCATTCAAGTCAGCCGTCACAAAGCTGACCCGTGGCCCGGTCAGCAGAAGGGTTTTTGTAAGGAAACGCTCAAGTTGATGTGAATCCGCAGTGGCATCAGGGAGCGCCCATTCAAGCCTCTTGGCTTCCCTGAGCTAGAGTGTACCAAGAAAGTCCTTAGTTAAGTATACACGGCCTCAAATTGCAGTCTCCTGGAAAGAAAAGCATCCACACCAGAACTTCAGGACAACAACATGAGGCGAGAGTCCAGACAATGTAACAGGTCATACATACCAAAGCCGAAACACTCATTTGTCTTACCTGTCCTAGAAAATAAAGGGGGAGACCAGGGAGCTGATATCAGGCAACTTTTCTTTTTATTTCTTATAAAATATATTTCATATTGCTGCTGTAAAAATTACATTTCACATTTTCATTTTTTTTACAATAAAAATAATACTTGGAAGACAGCTGAAAAAAGCTCCAACAAGACAGAAATTCACTGATACACGCATACCCCCGTTAAGCTGGATAACATGTCACCATCGTATGAGTGGCTATTGGCAATAAATGTCTTGTCCCTTTCACAATCCTCCATGTGCCATAACTTCACCAAGAATCAATCACGTTACGTCCTCTGTCCACGTGACGTTTTCTAACGACTTTAGTCCAATGGGGTATGGAGTGACGGAGTGGGAGGGGCATACAACACAACTGCTATGTCTCTTTTAGGGGTATTTCCCATGAACTAGAATAAGGTGTCACAGTGTGTAGGTGGGAGAGAGAATAGTCCCTAATTAGTGCCCAGTAGCAAGGTTCCTATGTACATACATAATACACATGTACAAAAAACAACCAGACCAGATACGTGTGAATGGGAGAGGTCTCTTAGTTGAACTCACAGGTAAGAGTTACCCACTGTTGGAGGAATTGCTCAAGATTTGAAATGTTTTAAAGACCTGAGTCTGGGCAAGAAGTAATAGGAGAAAAAGTGAAATCCACCAAATTTAGGAAACCAAAATGATAAAAATTAGGGGAAAGCAGAACCAAACATTAGAAAAAATGTATAATGTATTTAAAAATCCAATCACCTGCACCAGTTTTGCCAGCAAAAAACCCTCTGCCCTGACAAAACAACACTGATGTAAGCAAGAACTATTATCTCCTCTTAAATTTGTACTGCAGAAGCCCTCAAAATAAGGTATAGAAATTCCTCATCCCCTTTCAAATCCATTCAAAAAGCACTGATGTAAAAAAAAATCCTATGCAAAGGTAATCCTTTTCCTCTTTAACGAATTAAGTGCTACTAATTTTGAGATGAGGCATTGAAAAAAACTGTTCTGTATCCAGCCAGAGGTGCTGCAGGCTGGGGGGAAACAAAGCCAGGGGACTGTATCTAGTGTGTGTTAGTGGCACGTGCCCCCATCCCACGCACTCCTTTGCACAGACCATCGCCAACAACAGATCGAGTCTCCGTTCCCCTCTGGCTGAGAGTTTGTGCAGCTTATCGAGGGAATACTGTATACCGCATGCTTTTACAGTTGACTGCTTATTCCAAAATCATTTACACTTTTTTTTTTAAAAATCACCTTTAACAAAAGCAAAATGTTATTTATTTATTTATTTTTTAAAAAACCCAATCTTCTGCCAGTGAAAAACTGATCTTTATAATATATATAAAAGACACACTAAAATGTTTGGGACGAACCCTCTGGATTGTCCAGTGCTATTCACCAGTCATTAAGGACTGAACCTCGAGGAGGCTCACAGGATCAGCACCCATGAGCCTGGATGGCTGCTTGAAATTTCCTGAGTGATCCAGATCAACCTTATGAATTGCAGGTTCCTAAACGAGGAAGAGGGCCCCACAGTCCCTGCTCCTCCAGGTGCACGGGTGGGAGAGAGAGATGGGAATACATCCAATGCAGCACTGAGCTGGCTTTGAAAGTCTCGCTAGGCGCCCATCCGCATCTGTAGGTGCAGGTTAAACGCTGTTAGAATAATCCGGCCCAGAGTTATTCTTCGCCTCGCCTCTCTGTTTGCAATATAGGAACAGTACTACCCTTCCTGTGGGGCACTGTGAGAATCAATACCTTGGTCTCAGACCAACACGGCTACCAAGTACACCTCTGAAACATGGGAGAAGCCGAATTTTAGCCGTTTTGGATTTTAAACTTCGTTGCAGAACGACAAGGAAGTTTTTTTTGCCTCCCTGCCTGCCATCCGACACCTCCAGGGAAGGAATTGTGCCTGATCAACACATCCAAGAGCTACTCAATGTAGCTCACAAGGACCCAGAGGGACAGACTTCCATCTTCAGCTGCCTCTGTGCAAAAACGAAGTTTAGTTCCTACCTCTGGGGACTTTTTACCGTCTTGCACCACCTTCCTTTTTCCCAGAGCCTGACGAGGGGACTTTGATCCCGAAAGCTTGCAGAAAAGGACAATTTTCTTTGCCATTTTCCAGTTGATCTAATAAAAGGTATCATTTTGGAACCAAGAGTTCTATTTTTTGTAGGTCTTAAAAGATTGCAAGGTGTTCAGATAGTACAGTAACTTGGGGTTTTATGTATCTCAGATAGACAGATACCAGAATGAAAAATAAGAACGAGGCACTCCTTTTGCTGCCAAAACTGAGACAGGCGACACAGGGAACTGAGAAATAGTTAACAGAATTTGGATTTCAGGCATTGAGCCTGGTCAGCTTTTATCTTTCTATAATGTTAATGAAGGAAACACGATGAATTTGCAGGCCTGGCCTGTGTCTATACAGCAGAGATCAGTGGTCCTCAAGGGTGCTGCAATGAAGACAGCTCTGCTCGTGACCTGTTTTTGGGAGGCGTGCAGGAGGGTCTGGCCTGGAGAAAGCACAAGGCAGCTCCTCCCTGCTTTAGGCCGATCAGAGCCCTAATGCAGCAGGAGTGTACATCCCTGCCACAGCTCCTCGTGGTCTGGCTGTGCACCAGGCACGGGGCAATTTTATCTGGAAGCAGCCGAACCCTGCTGTGAAGCACTGAAATAAGCTGAGGCAGGATCAACCACCAGGGATGCCACCGTATCACAAAAAGGTGAAGGGGTGCCCTGTCCTGAAAAGGTTGAGAACCACTGGAATAGGCCACGAGGAATCTGACAATGGGCTTCCTTTTGTAATTTAACCTATGCGGGGGAAAGGACATAGCTACTACCTTGAAATAAAAACTGCAGTGTAAACTACAGGTGTCTCTAATCGGGGACAAGCTAATAGCTCAAAATTAGAATTACACATGAGTGACCCTCCTGGTATTTCTCTCCTGACGAGGCCTACTGTAGTCATGAAGACAAAAGAGGGGAGGGGGCACTGGGTTAAGAAAAGACTACAAGATTGGGCCCCGGGTGCCTGGAATAAAGAATTTATAAATAACCTGGATGCTGCCGCTGGCGGATGAAACCGAAGTAATTTCAATTTCTTCAATTTCTATCTCCTTCTCCCCCTTTCAACTACCTTCTCACACCCATTGTCTCCCATTCCCTGTGAACCTTACTGCCACACGTTTGCATTTTCACAGATTTTGCATTTTGGCTTCTGTTCTACCCAGGAGAGCACACTAACACCGCCAGAACAATTTCTCCAACTATTTACTAGGTCTAATAAAAGACATCACATCTCCCCAAAGAACTTTGTCCACCTGAAAACAAAGCATTTCAGAGATTTGTAGACTTTTTAAAAGTTGCTTTGGATTCACGCCATGGTTGATTAATACCAACCATTAAATTATATGAAGAAGCAAGAAAACAAATTGAATATATTTTAGAACTGCCTAGTTTTTCGATCTGTCCTCGAACAAGGTTCAGACATCCCATCCCTACTGGGAAGAACAATCCTGTCTCATTAAAATGGCAGCTGCGATAAACAGCATCCACCGTGGCTTTCTCTGAATGGGGCAGCTGAGACAGGGCACATCTGGAACCAATTCTGCAACCTTGCTCCTAATCTAGTAAAAGGTGAAGTCCTGCAGAGGTGTTAAATGGTTCATACGGGATTTCTTTTACAATGACCTACACAGATCAGTCTAACACCTTGCCTGCTTCCAAAATGCACTGCTCCAAGTCGGCGTTTTTCACTCTCCTAGCCCTGGATGGTGGTCTGCAGAATAAGAACAAAGCCGTGGAGAGGACCGAGGTGATGGAGGATGCCCTCCCTGAGACAGAGGCTGAGCCAGAGCTCTCTGAAGTCAACAGAGAGACCGCCAGGGTCTTCAGTGGACTTTGAATCAGGCTGTACGCTCCCAGCTAGAGAACTTGATTGTTCTGGACCAGACCTGGCTGCGAGACCTACCAGACTAGGAAAAAAACAGGGAGATGAGCTCACTTTGTTCCTGTTTCTCACAAGCCAATTTGGCAATCGCCAGTTTAACGCTGAAGAGAAGACCGGGTTTAACCAATATACTGTATATATGTACAAAATTACAAAAAAAGGTCAACAAGCACCAATAATATATATAAAAACCCCTCTGAGTGCCCCGCCCGCCCCTTTAACAAAAGGGCTCACGCGAACTCGTGAGAAAATAATACCCTCCCGGTCAGATGATTTGCTTTTACAAGGAAAGTTTAGTCAATCAAATGGTCCTTAAAAATATGCCAGGTTCATTCCTGCCGTAGCTGCCTGCCCTTGGGTTGAGGTCTGTAGTTTATGGCCTCTGATTATCAAAAATGCAGCAAAAAGTCCGCCCAGCCCTTCCCACCCCACCCTGACCGTAAAAAACCCCAACTCTTGCTGCCGTCCAGTTATGCACAAAGCGGACCGCCTGGCTCGTGCGTAGCTGCCATTGCGCATTTATAAACAACACGTCACATCTGCACCAGAGTGTGGGGACCTGAATGGCTTTAGGAACAGAGGCATTTCTTCCCCCGTTAAAAGAAATCACGGTTCCTTAGTGACTGTGCCAGAGCATGTCTGTGCCCCGCTGCGCTCAACCAGGACAACACAATAGACTCCTCCGAGCAGCGTCGCAGCCTATGCCCGCTTCCACCAGCAAGTCCAGGGCAGGATTTGGTGATGGAAACACCCCCGGGACACAGAACAGTGAGGTACGAAACAAAACTCCTTGTTTTTTGTGCCCCAGGCCGCATGGCGAGGGAGATGGGAGACACTGCTTCTAGCATCCTGTTTGCTTGGCAGTGACACTGCGCTTCCTATGCACGGCGGATCAGTCACGAGTAAACAACAAAAGACCAAAAACATGAAACCAGACCCGACTTCTAGTTGTGAGATAAGCAGTGCCCTTCTCCAGAGCAGAGACATCTCTGCAAGCCTTGGTTTTTCTCCTCCGCTCCCTCCCCCTACTTCTCCTGGCACTTGACTCCCCTCATTTAAGCCCGCAGATCAGGAGTCACTCCACTTCAATTTGATGACCGCAAGCTAGAATCCAGCAATCAGGGTCTAATTTACTTCCCAGGGCAAGTAAATTATTCATGGCAAAAACCAGAAATATTTGAATCTCGTGAAGATAATATGAATGGGATAAACAGACGAAAGCCAGGAAGCGGAGTTCAGACATGCCTCCATTTCCCTCCACAATTTGGGATTTTACAACACCTCCCCGTTTTGCCACTGATTCAGCAAACAATGTAAGCATGCACTTGGCTTCCAGCATCCAAACCATCCCATTTCATGAAGCATCTGCTTCAGACCCCAGGGATTTAAACACGTACATAAGCACTTCGCTGAATCGGTGCCTAAATCCATACGAAATCCATATGTCTCCAGGCTAAGGCAGCACCTTTCCGAGTCCTTTCTGCTGACCTTTCAGGAAGAAGTATTTGACTTTAAATAATCATTTGCCTGAGTTTAAAGGGACACTGCTCGACCTAAAATTTGTGTTCTTTGACGAAGTAAACAAAACAGTTCCTGGTAAAACAACCAAATCGAGGAGGAGAAATATTTAAGTTTTGCTTTTGAATGCTTTTTTTCTGTTAAAGGATGGTGGCGATTCTCCACCTGCACCTGCATCAAAACACATATAAATCAGGAAGCAAAGCAGACCTGAGATACAGCAATCTAGTCTTACCTATTGACTGAGGTGAAAAAAAATAACTGCAACATTAACAGCCAACAGCAAAGGTAAGAACTTCAAATTTATCAATTAAAGGTGTTACTAGTAACACACGAAGGTCATTTTCTTTTTTAAGCTATGATTGTCATTTTGACAGTGTCCCTTTAAAGAGTATGAGACTTTGAGCTTTTCAGCTCCTGAAGTAAGGTGAAGAGATGCTCTTCGCCTCCTTGCCCCAACCTTTGACCTGAAAGTTCAGGAGACTTTACTGATGACCTAGAAGATCAATAAGAAGTTCTTTGGTCCCTGGACAACCAAAAATCTCTCATGACCACCAAACAGCCTGCTTCCTTTCTTTCCCCTCCACTGCTTCTGCTATAAAAAGGGAGGATTTTTCTTAACTTTTGTGAAACAAAAAATCCCACGGAAAACGTAAAAAATAATAAACCCAGCAGATGTACAATATACAGAACTTGGAATTTACACGCAGCTCTAGAGGTCTCCGCAGAAGCTGCAGGAGATCCCTCCAAGGTCCCTGGTTGCAGCAATGTCGGACTTTGGGTGCTCTCAGCAGAGAGAGAGGGCCAGATTCCAAACCCCTGAAGTGTTTGTGCGCTCAGTCCAGAAATCGCTGACAGGCCTTTTTCCATCGGCAGGCTGTGCACCACTGGTCTCGGTGCTCAATGCCGTACACTTTACGGCACTTCTTGGCTTCGCCACGAACTTTTCTGCAAGAGAAATGAAAGAATGCCCATAGTAGTACAGAGATCAGGGAGAAAAGGGCATTTGCTGGGATTCAGCTGAAGACAGCAGCTGAGCAAAGCACTGGAGAACAC
>JAGPOW010000711.1:188942-215095 GCA_030014935.1 Caiman crocodilus | reverse complement strand
AGACTCCCAATACCAGCTCTTCCCTTATCCTGCAGCCTCTACAATCCCAAGTCGCAAGGCTGTTAGGCTCCCGAGAAAGCTCAAGCACGCTGGAAATTAAAACCGACAGGGTTTGTGTATTTCTGGCTCGCTCTCAACTAAGAATCAGCAATGCCAGTCACTTATGTTTCACTATTATAGGCCTTGGTATAGAGGAAAGATGGTCTTAAAATCTAGGCACTGGACTGAGACTCTTGAGATCGAGGGTCAGTTCCCAGCTCTGCCACTCTCCACGTCTCTAGCTGGGTGCACACAGTCTGATTCAAAGACCCTGGACTTCAGCTCAGCCTCTCTGAGGGAGAACACCCTGCTTTCTCTGCAGAACTACCTATACATGGGGATCGGATGACTTCCTTTCTCCCACTCGTTATTTCTCTTGTTTATTCAGACTATAAGCTCTTTGGGGGTTGGGGGCATCTCTTATTATGTGCATAAGGCACTATCAGAACAGGGGCCCTCCGCCTCAGCTGGAGCTGCTCAGGGTTCTTGTAATGCAACGAAATAATACAACCTTTCAATCTGAAATCACAAAACACCTGGCAAATTGTACACAGTGTTGAGTCACCTGCCACTGAAATATGACTGCCTCTGATGTAAAATAATCACCCCCTTCTTCACCTGTACTGCACTGCATCAGAATTACTCGGAAGAGAAGTGACAGACAGTTTCTCTGGTTATTAAATATGTGGACACAGATATTTCAGGGCAGTGAGCAAAGAGGATGAGGAATACGAACAAGTTGGAGCCTGGTGTTAATTAGCCAGATATGGCGTGGGTGGGTGGTCTAACGATTCCACCTGAAGGCTGGAGCCTCCAGAGATTTGAAGTCCCAGATAGGATCAGTGGGTGGTGGTTATTTTTACAGTGCCACAGCTCAGCTGAGACTACAGCAGGGAAGTCATTTGTCTTTTCTAGAAGGCAGAAAGGGGCACAAGGAGAACAAGAGGCCCCTTATGCATGGAAGAGCTGAGCAACAGGAGCCGCTGGGTGGTTGTGGGAGGCCCTGCAGGAGAACCTCACGTGGCTTCTCCAACATCGACAGGCCAGTCCTGGCTTCCACAGAGGAATGGCTCCATAACACGCAGGCCAAAGGCACCTGGCTTCCTAAATGTGTTACTGCCTTCTGTTACAGGATCAAGAGTAATTCTCTCACAGAGCAGCACTCATGGTGGAGATCATGAGCATGGACCTTATGCCCCATATAATGAGGCAAGTGTTCTCCTCCACATCTGTCTCTTTGATGGATAGTAGGTATATCAGGTTGCTCTGTTATTTTTTCATGTAAGAATAAGATGGCTTGACTGATGAGGCCTATTTGGAGAGAAAGACACTGAGAGGAGGCTGAGCTGTGATAAACCCCTGAACTGTGACAAGCCTGCCTCTTTAGCCTGGTGCTTAGGGCACTGCCCTAGGGAAGTCCTGGGTTCTCATCCCTACTTCCTACAACCGCATTTGTATTTCACATTAGACATCCAGCCGAATGTCTGCAGTTGCTCATCCCTCACTACTTATTTCTGGGGTAAGAGTGCACGGTCCCAACCCTTGCAGACTCTTACCTAGTGCCACTGGGTGCCCGGGGAGGAGAAGCAACGATCAGGTGGGACTTCAACATTGGCGTCGGCTGCTGGTGTTCAGTGAAGCTCAGTGACCGGCTTCGAACCTACATGGGAAAATTAATTCCAGAGTCACATCACACATGAACCAGCTGTGCAGTCTTCCCTCACTGCTGCAAGGGTGGAGAGGCCCTACCAGTCAGGTGGACTCAGTCTAGACTCTCTAGCTAGAAGCCCCTGGAGACCAGTTTTGCTGCAGGATGAACATCCCTCCTTGCCAAGCTCAGATAACACCTGCAGCAGTGCAATGTCCCTGGAGCGGGTGATGAGGCAGAGACCTGACCTGCCACCCCTGACACTCAGGCAGCATCATTAGCCTCTGAAAGCCAGGCAGTGACAAATGCTAACTTGTGTCCCCTTTAACCCTTTCTCCTCCACCCCCACAGCCCCGAGTCCCTCCTGAGGGGGCTGTGAAGAAACCAGGTGTCCAGACAGCAGGACTCACCGGGGAAAGGGAAGGGATGGTGGAGGTGGCCGCAGCCCAGCTGATGCTGGTGAATATGTGTGGCGACACCGGAATCTGAATTGATGGCAAGGCCTAGAGAAGGCAGAGGGGACAGGGATTAGTGATTTCAGATTAACCCTTCAGAGAAGCAACATTTATGATTACAAGGACAGCTCCAGCACAACTGGAGTGCCCCGAGGCAGAAACTAACCCCCCTCAGGCTTGCTATCACCTCCACAGCTAGTGTCCCAACCTCAGGGAGACCGCATCATCTTTCCTTTCAGAGCAAGCTGCCAAACTATCCAGGAAAAGGTATGCACAGCAGCCTTCCTTGGTGTGCACTATTAAAACATCTAGGGATCACAACAGAGACTGGGGCTTCATTGCTGGGTAGGAATACAATAATTAGTGATGTAGAGATACTATCCCAAGCCCTGCCATGGAGAGAGGCTACAGTGGTACTTTCTTCCAGGGTAGCTAATTTCCTTTCCCATCTAGGGATAAGATGTACTGATACAAATGCACTCACACTGGCAAACTGGCATCCACAAAGGGTATATATGTGGGGAGGATGTACCACTTTAACTAAACGTGTGTTGTTAATGCAGTACAACTGTTTCAGGCAGATAAAGTGGAAACAGGCATGCTATTTACGCAGAGAGGGGCATGCTGCATTCGGGCAAGACAGCTAATTCCAGGGCGGCTGGAAACTAGAGAATGGCACTTCCCGCAGCAAGGAAAGGACGACGTTTTACAGAGGACAGCCAAAGAGATCTGCTGGTATGCTGAACAAAGGAGTCAGGGGCAGCACTTCATGGGCACAAGGACAATGCTGCATGTATTTACAAGGCATTATGAAGTTCCCACTCACCCTGCTTTGTACTGTGGAAAGCTGGATCAAAACTAAGGGCAGGACATGTGGAACCAACAAAAGCTAACCCTTCAAGTGTCCCCCAGCCAAGCTGGGGAACTCCCTGCAGCAGGAGGTTGAGTCAGAGTCTGCAGCTATGTTTGAAACCTGCACCGGATCCTTTTAAGACTCCTAACACTGGTAGCAATGCCAGCCACAGCATCACATGGAGTCAAAACATCTGTGGACCCTCTGCTGGGGTCAGGAGGAAGAGTCCCTGGCCCCTGCCATGCACAATTGGTGAGGTGGATTATTCTCCTGGAAGCACTAGGCACTGCTCACTGCCAAAGGCACGATGATGAACTCAATGGACACACGATCTAATATGGTCCAGAAGAGTCCGCAAGTCTCTAACTGGTTCTTAGTAGGGTTTTAAGGTTTGTCAACGCACGTGAAGGCAAAGGTACCCCACGAAGGAAGATGCCACGTGTCATCACTCCATTCTTTTCTTTGACTGGCCAACCCAACATACCTGATAGGCATGATCTGCTTGGATATGCCAGAAGGAGCTGGGGGCAGACTGGCTGAGGGCACTGCTTGGCAGGTGAGACTCCAAGGTGGACTGTTCCAACACCAGGGTCTCCGGCTTGGCCAGAGCCTGCTGGATGATGATGGGTGAGGATGCAGAGCTGGGGCTGGGGGCAGACTCTGGAGCAGCCTCTTCTTTCACCTGCACTTCAGTGTAGTAAAAGTCTTCCTCCCTCTTTCTCTGGTCAGAGTCTGCACCATCCCTGCAGTTAGTTAAGAGGACAAGAATCATTAATCCTGGCAAACACCACCCCCTCTCCATCATGTCTGGAAGGTGCTGGTACTCAGATCTATGGCCCCCGAAGCTAAAGCTCTCCCCAGGTCTCAAGCTCATTCCCCGTGCAGACAGTACCTGGGGCTGTGCTCTCAAAGGCCTTTTCTGCCCAGCTGTAACTAAAGATTCCAGGAAAGTGTCGAAAAGGAACTGGTGTCCAGATCACCCAAGCACGTTCTTATGCCTCAGACAGCAGGCAAGTTATTGCTGAGGCAGAAAGCTGCCCTGCTGACCCAGCCTCTCAGTCCTAGGCTGCAATTTCTGCAAGGCTGGATGGGATACTGGCTTCTTCTGCATGTCCTGCTCTGGTCTGAGGGAGCCTCTCCCTATATCATCCTATGGCTTGACCCAACTCCAAAGTGCCGCTCACTCTGTGGCTCGTGTCAGTATCTGTGGTTGTGGGGCCAACCTTTCTGGCAGGTGCACCCCTTCACCCACCCCCAATGCCACTCCAGTTCCTCTCCCCCGCCCCCTCTGCTCTGCTTTCTGCTCCCTGCCCTATCTGGGCTGTGCTCCCTGCTCCCTTCCCGGTCTGTCATGGGCCACACAGAGGCTTCCCCCCACATCTGTGTCATGATAGCCAGTGGTGGCAGCTAGAAGATCTCTGCCTGGAGCAGAAAATGGATTATTCTTTATTCTGGGCTCTTGACTGACAGGAGATGGAGCTCCGGTCCTTCAGTATCCTACCTGTCCCGTCCTGCACCTATGCAACAGCCAACCAACCAACCGTACATCTCCGCTAGGGGGCCCCAACACCCCGCAAACGGGCCACGGTCAACCAGAGCAACTACAGCTCTTTGACTTCAGTGGAGTTTCACCCTGCGGCAGTGGCAGCCTGGAGCTGAATGCTGCAGCCAGCAGGTAGAACCGCGCTGCACGCCTCCCTTTCAGGAGGCCCACTGGGACCAAACTGGAGACAGCTGCAGCAGAAACAGTTTGCCTGCTGCCATAACGCAATGCAGGCAGTGTACCTTTCTGCTGCCGCTGCTTCTCAGTCCAGCTCTGCCATACTTCCTGAAAGCAGGGGTGCATA
Organism: Caiman crocodilus; assembly: GCA_030014935.1. Lineage (NCBI taxonomy): Eukaryota > Metazoa > Chordata > Crocodylia > Alligatoridae > Caiman > Caiman crocodilus. Next base: position 210,253 of record JAGPOW010000711.1, on the reverse strand, counting down.
GGGCAATTCCACCCCATGCCAGGGCCGATGCTGCCAGCATCGCAGCACCTTTGGCAGGTTCTCGCAGCATCTTGGTTGAGAACCACTGTTTCACTTGCTGCTGAAAGCAGAGCTGAGGGCTCGTCTGCACAGGGAAGCTATTGTGCAACCAACTCAGGGATGAATTCCAAGCGTGAGAGCCATTTTGCACTGGTGTAGCCACTGGTATTCTGCATGAAGAGTGCGGTTTAGTTTTACCCGCTTCCAAAGTGCTTTCCCTACGCACAGAAAGATACACTTACTCCCAAGAGGTCCATTTTAACTGCCCTGTGAGCAGGTATTGCCTCCAATCTCTGCTCCTCAAGGGGAGGAGAGGAGCTCCTCTTTATTATTATATTACATATTATTTATTTGCGTGTCAACCTGTCCAAAGGTCCCAAAGAAAACTGTACCAAGCATAGGGTGGATGTAGCAGAGAAATGAAGGTGTCTTGTTATGTATCCAAGCCTGGCTCTGGGTCACACCAAAGGTCCCCCTAGTTGTCCCTGTGGTCAGTAGGCACCTAGTCATTCAAGCTGGGAACTCGGAGCTGGCTGGACAGAATATGAGCTACATGATTGTCTGTGCTGCTGGCTAGGAAACTGGCCGGTCACTGGCAGGCAGACCTCTGTTCCCCTCCCCACTTGTTTTATGATTGTGCCGGGAGCCTTAGACACACGAAGCAATGGTCAGCACGTGCGGGAGGCTATCCCTTCCCTTCCAGAGAGACTGTCTCAATGATCTACCAGGACTTTTCCAACACTGACTGCCCTCTCCCTCTCCTCTGAACTCCTCCTCCTGCCTGGCACCAGCCTAAATTGGGTTCTGCTAGTTCCTTGGCATGGCAGGCCTCACCCAAGGTGCTGGGTCTTGACATGACGCTTGATCCCCACGATGGAGCGCAGCACTTTGCCGCAGTTCGGCCACAGGCACTTGTACATCACCTTCACGGAGTTCTAGGAGAAAGACAGGCCCATGTCACAGGGAAGTCACTCCCCAGCCCAGCTCAGAGAGCAGCCCCTGTAATGAAGACCTGGCCCAAGGGAAATGTGCCACGTGAGGACGCGGCTTGGACCCATCTGTCCAACACACATTCCCCACTCTCCCTGTCCCTGCCGAACTCCAGAGCCACCAAGCTCCATCCAGGCATGAAAAGGGAACAGAGGAAGACAGAGATGGTCTCTGGCTCTACTTCCTTGCCTCAATCCTGCCCCCTCCTCCCTCTCGCTTCCATCAACCCAGCAGCTGGCATCCAATCCATCTGCTGCCCACAGTCCTTCCCCTCCGCCTCTCCAATTATCAATGCTTCCTGCTCCACCCAGCACCTCACTCTCCATCCCCACTGCCACCCCAGGCGAGGCCTCCCTGCACCACCTGGCCTCAGTACCTTTCTCTTTCGTGGGGCAGGCTCATCAAGGAGAAAGGGATCTGAGTCCATCTCAAAGCCCTCATCAGCCTGTGAGGAGTTGAAAGCCTCGCTGGAGTACTTTGGGCTGGCTTCAGGGTGTGGGGGTGACGGAGTGGAGATGTCGCTGCCTCCGCTCCAGTGCCCGCTGGTGGTGCTGCTGCCGCTGTCTGAGATGTCACCACTCTCCTTCCATGAGTCACAGGCTGCTCGGGATGCTGAGCCAAGAGGGAAGAGAATGGGCATTAAAACCAGCAGATAACCCCCTAAACTTCCCTAGCCTGTCTGCACTGTGGCCACTGGTTGGGACTGGACCACGGGTCTCCAGCAGTAAGGCTGGGTGTCTACTACTCAACCCAAAGAGCTGGGCCCTGCAGAAGACTCGCTTCCTCTGAGGATCAAGCACAGAGAGCTCACAACACTTGCACTAAGGATAATGTGGCCACAATGAAAACAGGAAGCATGGGCCCAAAGTGCAAGCGAAGGGCCTGAGGATCAAAAAATGCATGTGTCAAGTGCCCCCTTCTCCCCACTGTGCTCCAGACTGGGAGCCAAGAGTCAGGCTTCCAGCCTCAGCTCTGTCAGTGATTCACTGCATGGCCCTGGGCAAGTCATGCTGCTTCCCTCTGCCCCAGCATCCCCTTCAGGTGAGCCAGGATAACAGCGCCTCCCTCACAGCAACTGCTTGAAAGACGAGAGGGAAGTTTCCTCCTCCCTCCCCAATGCTTCTGCACCTACAGGGCCTGGCCAGGATGCGGGCAGCCAGGCTGAATATCCATGGCGAGGCCTTTCTCACATCAGCACTGGCCCAGCCAGAACTATGCTGACACGGAGGTTTGCTCCCCGAGGCGCAGATACACAATGCAGCCGAAGACAAGCTTGTCCCCAGATGGCAGATGAGAGATTCTAGTGCAGCAGTTATTCCCTGTGCGCACAAAGGGGGTGGGCACTATTCAGGGACACCCAGCAAGACTCAAGGGCGCCGCTTCCCCCTGCACAGGACCTCTCCTGGCAGAGCGTGGCTGTAACTCTAGTGGCAGCGGGTCAAAGGGAAAGTCCGATGGCTCCGCTTTCATCCCGTTTCTGTTTCCCATCTCTCCGAGCTAAGCTGGGCCCCCGTGGCAGAGACTCAACCTTCTGGCCTCTTGAGAGGAGACAGCAAGCCTGCGCCAGCCCTGGCAGCAGGGTGTACACATTTCCCACGGCTGCAGGCTCCTATTTTTAACCACCCTGATCCTGGTGACTCCTCAGGAATGGGGCTGCTGCTATAAAAGGGAGCTGGCTGTGCAGTACTCCCGAGTTCGTGTCTCCTGGAACAGGTCTTGCCAACCTGCCGTATATGGCGAGGGAGGGCAGGGGACACCCCCTTGCCTCTCTGGGAACACGTGGCCTCCCGACTAGGCCAGCAGCTCAGGACGACCTGCAACACGTGCCAGTAACTGAGCCCAGGCTCTCAGCACAACAACGCTCCCATCTGGAAAGCAAGTTCCTTCTGCTCTCAGCTGGCTCAGCCCGTTCTATTAAGCCTAATGACCTGAGAGAAAGCGGAGGACCTGAGCACCTTGATTTTGGAGGAATTCAGCTCTTCAGGCCACAATCCTGCTCTCCTCTGCTCATGACACCCAGACCTAAGCATCCAGGGGGGCACGTGGTGAGGCCCCACTAAGATCCCTCTCCAGGAAATACCCCCATGCTCTCTGCTGCCATCTTCCCCACACCATGGCATGCTACAGCACCACCACAGAAAGCCTGTGGCCAGCGGGTGCCAGCACGGTGCCTGGCATTCCCCTCTTCAAAACGTAACCTGGAGCCAAATCTCATCCAACCCACATTTAATGCAGCATGAGAGCCGAATCAGGCCCTGCCTCTTTCCCCACACTGTGTGCACATGTGCTCTTTGCATGGTGTTTGGCAAACATTTGGCTGGAGAATACCAGAGAACACAAGCCAAGGGAAGTACGACAGTACTTAGCACTTCTATAATAAAATACTTCTTGGCCATGGGTCATGTTTCACAGATGGGGAAACTGAGGTGCAGGGGTTATCCGACTTGCCCAAGGAAGGGGGAATCAGATCCCAATCTGGTTGACAGGACAACACCTGTCAGATGCCAATATCCTATATCCCCTCAGTCCAGACGGGGCAGGCACGGGTCAGACACAGCACCTGTTGCTCTGGGAGGTGGCCTCCTCCTGCCCAGCCCTCCCTAGCAGCTGCACTGAGCATGTGCAAAGTAAAGACTTCTCCAGGGTCCAAGACCCTTCAGAGGAAGCCCCTTGAGCCCGTCCTCTCAGATCAGATCCAAAGAGTCAACTACCCCTGCTCTCCAGAGCCTGCTCCCCCTGGGCTTAGGTCCTTCCCTATCTTATTCCACGTCACTGGGAAGCCACGTGAGGCCAGCAGTGTCCAGGCAACACCAAGCTCTGCTTCCCCTTTGCAGCTAAAACAAACAGCTCCATCTCCCACTGCTGAGAAGCAGCTGCTGGTTGAAGAGCAGATGGCCAGAGCTGGGCAGAGCCAAGCCAGAGGCAATGCTGGAAGGAAGAGGGAAGCCCTTTAGAAACCTCGCTCCATCCCTCCCCATGAAGGGCAGAGGCAGTGTCTGCAGCCTCATGGGCTCAAGAGAGCCAGGGCAGTAACCCCCACCCAGCTCCCTCTTCTCCTAGGTGGATGATCATGCCCCATCCTTACAGATACACCTGGCCATGCAAATTACTTCCGGCTAGGAATAATACCAGCCTGGAGAGCTCCAGCTGCCTCTCTGTGTCCCTGTGCCCAAACGTTGGCTCCCTTCCACAGCCAAGTTCTGCGGCGAATGTGATATCACTGATAGAGAGCATGGTGGGAGCTCCCAGAGTGCACCAGGCTACCGTCAAACAACTCCGTTTTCACCACCCGTTACCTGCAAGAGCGTCTAGCTTGAGGGGAGAAGTTTTTCTTACCATGCTTCTTGGACAGCAAGAAAGCAGTCCCATCCCTGACTGCCGGCTCAGACAGGCAGGCCCATCCTGTGGCCCCTCCACCCTGCCCCATGTCCAGCTGCTCGAGGGAACTCACCGGGGATGCTGCTGTCGCTTGTGGGTGGGCTCTGCACCACGGGGCTGCAGGACAAGCTCGTCAGCACCATGGCTGCCATCATCTCATCCATTTCCACGGCAGCATCCGACTTTCTGTGTGGGAGAGAGGAACATGAAAGCTGCTGGCTGGGAGGGAAAACGGATGCTCAGGAGACCAGTAGAGGGCTGAATTCAAAGATACCCTGCAAACAGACAGTCTCTGGGGCAGAAAAAATGCAGCCAAAGGTGTTAGTCAGGCTTGCTGGGTCCACTGGGCTTTGCATATAATTGCTTGCTTCTCTGGCCTTTCCAGGGCATCCCACACACTCCGCTGTACAGAACAAGCCTGTTACCCATGCCAGAGCCTCATGCCAGCATGGGACCGAGGAAGAGAAATGCTACCTGCAGCTGCCACCACTGGCAGAAAGGCAGCGCCTGTCAACAAGGTAGTGGACCCCAAGAGAAAACTCTACCTGGGATCTCCCCGCCCCACTATGCAGCAAGCAGGGCTGGAGATCTCAACTCAGTCTGTGCCCCTCAAGGCTCTTCTAGTCCCACTCCCTGCCCAGACACAGGCTGCACTGTCCCTACTCCAACCCTGACAGATGCTGCCAAGCCTCTGCCTGGAAACCTCCAGGGAAGGAGACTCTGGCTCCCCTGGGCAGCTGGTGCCACGGTTCTGCTGCTCTCAGGCAGGAAGCTTTCTGTGATCTAAATCTGCTCTGCTTCACACAAGGATCCTAGCCGGATTCAAGGCTCACCTCACCCAGCATAGACTTGCAGCACCTCTGAGATGGAGTGTAACATCTACATACTCATTTAGGACAGTGAAAGGAATGATTTTGTCAGTAACCAATGTACAAGCCCTGCTTCTGACCAGGCAAGAGGCTCCTTCCTGCAGCGAAGCAGCAAGTCTGCAAAGCTGAGGAAACTCGGCTGTCCGAGGACACTTACCTCTTAGGTACATCGATATTCCTAGAAACAGACCGCTGGCTCGGTCCTGGGGTGGGAGCAGGGCTCTGGTCCATTGGCAGGGCAGGAGGAGGTGACCTCTGGATCTCAGCCACCCTCACATCCTCTAGCTTCCAGCATGCGTGCAGTCCTTGCTCCAGGAGCAGTACCTTCACTTCGTCACTGCCAGGATCGTGCTGCTCGACGAGGCTGGCACATTCCTGACCGTTATAGGTGACGAAGACCTAGGCAAGGACAAAGCGTGACTGGTCAGCATTACATCCCGTCTGCTCCAAGTTCCAGCTCTAGTCACTTCCCCACACAGAGCCTTTGCTGCCAGAACTCTATCAGTGGGCAAGGCGCGAAGGCCAGTATTTTTCCGTCCGAGGTCCCATGGCCCAGCACAACATTGCTGTAGCCGAAACAACCTTAGCAGCTGTCGCCCATCTCAGGACCTAACCTGAGTGCCTGTGGGACACCAACACAGTCTCCATATCCGAGCAGAACACTGCTGCAACACCACGTTTCCCCGTGGAGTTAGCGTCATAACACAGGGCCCCCCCCCGGCGGGGTGAAGTCAAAGGCGCTGGCTCGTGCTTCCCTGAACCCAATGTGAGTTTTGTTTTCAGATTCTCTGGCAGCAAAATGGGGCTCTGATGCAACAGATTTATCCCAAGTGGGAGTTCTCTGCAACAATAACACCTTACGACATTTAAACAGAAACATGCCAACGAGAGAGAAAAAGCCAACCCCCAAACATTGCTGCACTACACTGGAGCATTACACCTGGAGGGGAAAAGAGACTGGAAACAGAATGTGAAACACAGAAGGCTGCTTGCAGTGGGAATGGGGAGAAAAAATCAGAATATGTTCTGGCTTTCCTTGCTCCCCAGTTTCAGCCTCCTGCCGTGATGTTAAATAGTGGGGGAGGGTTTCATTTTTTTAAAGGTGAGGGAAGGAAGTTTCCAAGCTGGACAAAGGCCCCTTAAAACTTACCTAGACAAAAGGCCGAAGAATATGTTATGAAGTCCAGCCCCCCAAGGCAGAGGGTGAGAATGTCTGAATCTCAATGTCTGACTACAGCAATACTTTAGGGCCTGGGCTGGAGTGCACTGGAGTATTACAGAGATACACCCACCCCTCACTTACCCTCTCACTCAGAACTGCTCAGCAGTGCGTCAGGCTCTGTACAGTAAAAGGAGAGTCTCCTTTAGCAGCAGGAACCTGTGCTGTGAGGGTCTGTGTTCGAACCCCATTGTCACCAGGAAGCTCCAGCTGGCTCCAGGGTTAGTCATAACATCCCAGAAAGACAGGGTTGGAAGAAACCTCTGGAGGTTGTCTAGTTCAACACCCACGGTCAGGGGTTCAAAGCATTCATGACAAGCATGAGGTTCTGTGCAGCTGTGGAATGGTTCTAACGCAAAGTCAGATGTTAGCACTTCACAGAGAAACATCTGGTGCACGTGATATAGAGAAACTCAGCAAAAAATAGGCAGGTATAACAGCACAGCACCTAGAGACCCTGCCCAAGGCTGGGGGCAGTTGTCCTGGGAACAGGCAGAGTATGACATGACTTCATTTTGGTCAATACAGGCTCTGCAGCACAGGGCGCGGAGAAGTCCAGAAGGGAAAATGCTCTGCAGCATCTCCCCACAAGCAGGAAACTCAACTCGGACCCCTTAAAGTACAGGCACAAAAGGGAAGCAAAGCAGTGCTGTCCTCTGCCAGGACTGTCCCCTGAGGTATCCCCAAGGTATCTGGGTAGAGGTCAGGCCCCTAACGCTCAATGCTGTATAGCTACAAGATGCAGAAAAAGCCCCTGTCCCACTGAGCTCACAATCCAGGGTGATCACAAATGGGAACAAAATAAAAGAGATGGGAGTGATGGGAAAAGCACATTTCCTTGGGAGAGAGCAACAAGCTCCCAGCAGGACAGGACCGGGAAGCCATCAAGGAAAAGAGAAATGACAAGAGAAGAGAGACCCCCACACACACCACGCCAGAGCAGGCAAAACCAGACCATAGCTGCATTCTTCTTTCCATCACTAGCTGAGTCTAGCAGGGAAGACCTATCAGCCATGCCACAACTGGTCTATTCTCAGCACCTCCACAGAGTGGAAGAGTGGAGATACACCAGTTTTCACCCCAAGAGAGACCCCCATCTCCTTCCAAAAACCTAAAAGGCTGTTTCTACTGCTTGCTTCTGGGTCCCGTTTCAGTAATATGAATGTATCGGTGCTGAACTAACCCACACTGGTGTATACCAGTGTTTGTGGCTGTTTACAGGAGTGTGTCCCTCTACAGAAGTACTAGGAGGGAAAGGAGGCTATGGCCAGGCCTGTATAGGATGTGTACATAATACAACTGCACAGTGCTGAGTGGTGGGGAGAAAATGTCTCAGCTTAGACTGGCTGGAGAAATCTAAGCACAGAGCTGAAGTGACTGCCCCAGGGTCAAAGGGCTCAGGCGTGGGGTTTCCCACACCAGGCGAGCAGAGAGCAGCGGCACACGTATGTCCTAGCATTTGCACATGCTGCCGAGCACGTAACACAGCACAGTCCTCTGTCCTGGTGCGAGTATGCAGCATCCACCCTGGATTGGCTACTCCTATGCTATTTCTAGCAGCATGGTGGGGGAAAAAGTGGCCCAGTGCTGAGGCATATTGGAGAAAACAGCGCTCACTGTCCTGTGTTTAAGACCAGAGAGCAGGAGGAATCTGCCCTCTCCACAAGCTTCTGGTACGGTGCTGTGCATGAGCCAGAAAATCAAACAGGGACCTTATTTACACTGTGTTTTATGAGATCTGCCCAGAAGACCGTTTACAGCTCTCTAGGCAGGACCCAGGGCCAGGGCGATGCGTGCACAGTAGTCCTGCTCCTCTCCAACAGCCAGGCTTGGCTGCGTGTTACTGCAAGGAGGCATCATTCCTGCTGCGCTGGATACTGATGCTGTGCTTTGCAAAGCACAGAGCAGGACCGCCCACCGCCCCAGAGAGCATCCCCTCGAGCACACTCAGCCCCTGGGGCAGAATGGCGGTCAGCACTCTCTCCAGGCCGGGGGTGGGAATGGCCAGGTGGGGGACCAGCTCAGGTTAGGGATGAGTGGCCACGGGGTGCGAGGACCCAGTTGCTGCTGCTGCTGCTACTTCTCCCTGCCACCAAAGCCTCATATCCACAGGCTGGATCTAGCCTGTGGGGCACAGATTACTGACCCTTGCTGTCGAGTAAGCTGACCTTGTAGTAAAAGTGCAGTGGACACATGACGCACAGCCTTATACTAGTGTAAATGAACTGAGCCAGGATAAAGACACCTCTCAGAGAGTGAGAGGTAACTGTACCTCACTGTTAAATGAAACCAGCTTATTGGTTGCCTCCACTGCCCTTCTTATTTCATACTGGGACAGCCCTTTGCTCAATGCAAACTGGATGCCCTGCCATTCTGCAGGCACAGCACTCGGGAGAGCTGGTGTGTCCACTTCTTACCATGGACTAAAAACTGAGGTAACTTCAGTTACTGCATTGTGTGTCCACGTCCCAGATGTCAAAAGCAAAGTCTGGGTCTCCGGGCTCAGTCCTTGGCATCTCCACCCAGACTGTGCTGCTGATGGAGACGCCTGCCTAGTGGGAGCCCATCAATCCCATTCCACACGGGCTAGCAGAGGTTAGTGGCTTCCAATAGTTACAGAGCCAGGCTGGACTGAACCCAGAAACTCAGTTCTCAGTCCTGAGCCACAGTGGTGAACACTTCTGATGCCACTCCCCAAGCCCCTGAATCATAGGTGAGCAAGGTGCAGGATGCAAGCCCATAGCATTCATGTTGCCGGCCTGCAGCCACCTTACATACCTTTTGTCCTGGGTGGAGCTGCAGGCGGTTCGGGTTCAGGTTCAGGTTTGGATTCGGGAAGGCAGGCGCCCTGCTGCCCTCCTCTGAGTGCTCTCTGCACTGACCGTCATCGTACGAAACCAGGTGGGAAGACGCCCTGCTGAGCTCCGCCTGCAAGGTGGGGATTGAAGTCGTCACCAGCATCCCATCCACCAAGGAGCCGGGCACGGAGACACGGGCACCCAGCAGAGACCGCTTCCCCAGGCGCCTGGACAGCACGCTCGCCATCTTGGACACGCTGTTAACAACAAAGAGACATGCCTGTTAGCTCCTGAGCAAAATGCAAAGCAACCCCTCTGCATCCGGCACAGACCCTAGTGCTGGTCAAAGGGACGGGACTGGACCAGCCCTGGACACCTGGGTCCTCCAGCAGTATTGTCTAGAGGTTGCTTAGACAAAGCATCAAATGGATCTGGGCTGCCTTATTATAGGGGCGACACAACGGCTAGCCCATGCCAACATGTATTATTACAAGGATCCACTCGAGCTTCCACCAAATGGCATGTAATGAATGGCAGAGGTGTCCATGAGCACCGGGCTGTCACCACTAATCTCTATGCACCAGGAGCAGCTGGCTCCCCCATCCGGCCATGCCAGTTTCTTGGGGCAGGGAGCTCAGGCTGATTTGACCCTTTCTTTTTCCTGGGGGAAGAGAACACACCTAGGGCACTGCCCTAGCCCTTGCAGCCACGTATTTGCTAAGAGGATGCTGCAGTGGCTGATCTACCCCTGCTTAGCCCACTAACTGAAGGTGCTTCGTCCGGCCAATGAGTTCAGCCAACACCAAATCAGATGCTGGTGTCCACCCAGGGCAGCTCCCAGCACCAGTGCTATACCCACCGGCCAGACTGGGACATGTACAGAACTAAGTCCCATCCTGCGCTTTACAGCCCCCAGCTAAAGAGCCCAACCCGGCTCTGAGAGCACAGGGAATCCCAAATCAGTCTGACCACGCTGCTGAACTGCCTGAGCGACACCCGGTGCTTTTCCAATGGGCACAGCTGCTGGATTCCCTCTCTGAGCAAGCCATGAGCTGGTCACGCTCCTGTGAGCGCTCCCACCTGACAGGGCCTCCCAGCTGAGATCAGCCCACGCTCACAGCTAGTCTTTGCCCAACTCCGTCCAGCCGAACGCGGCGCAGGGAGGAGCCAGGAACAGTTCCCATTCACAACAACTTGAAACCCCCCTGCTTGATTCCTGACTTGGGCTTGCACAGGAGTCTCTGCCAGCGCACATCAAGCCCAAACTCCAGCCCTGAGCCCCCACCCACCTCTGCCCCATGTCACCCAGCTGGCACAGCCAGCAGTGCTAAAGTGGGACCACAGGCTTCTGCTATGGACAAAGGTCCCCTCATGGGACACAGGTTTTATCTGTCACCGAATCCAGGTTCCAGTGTAAGATTTCAGGTGCAAGAGAAAAGTGCCTTAGCCCTCCCTCCAGACACATATGCCCCCACCCGCCCATTGTTAGCCCTCACCTACAACCGCGCTACAACACTACCAAACTAAAGGCAGGTGTCAAGGCAAGCTGTCACCAGAGCCATCAAGAGGTAAAACCCCACCTCCACACGCTGCCTTCAAAGATCACGACAGGGCTGCCTCCTCCGAGACCAAGTGGAACTGCTTGGATCTGCCTTTACTGCTTGGGACAAGGGACAAACCCAGCCACCTGGGTTTGCAGGGTGGGGGCTCCCACTGCACACCCGCTGGGCGATCCCAGTCCAGCCAGGTCCTTAAGATGGACCTGATACCTTTAGCAAGCAGTGATCTGCAGAAAGCCCAGGGCAGAGCTGTGTAACACCCAGCCCACCTGACGCCACCGAGATCTCATTCGAACAGTACATTCATAGCCCACTGAGCTGCAGTGATCATCTTCCAGATGAGAGCCCAGCAGAAGCAATGCAGTGCTGTCTGCCAGAGTCTGCAGGCAGCCTGAGACAGTGTCCAGGAGGGCACGATCTCCCATCCCCTATTCATGCGACTTAACATTGACCCTACTGCATTGTTATAACAAACTGGCCCAGAGGAGGAGCAGAGGATGAATGTGCCCGTCAAGCAGGGATCCAGTGCCAAGCAGCAAAACATTTGGTTCCTGCATCCTTGATGTCTGTGCAAAACTTCCCCTTGGAAGCAGCAAACGCTCCCTATGCATTGTGGCGTGTACACAACCCTAGCGGCACACCCTGGCCCACACCCCTTTCTGCAAACCAAATGGGGCCCTCAGCTCCTTATGATCTGACACCCAAGCCCAGACAGCAAAGTGCAGTCAGACCGGGATGCTGCGTCCCAGTCCCCGCTTGGTAGGGGGACAACAGGCAGGGCTGTAATGAGACTGCAGTTTCCTGCATGTGTTCTTTTACTAAGGATCCCTGTCTAGGTTCAACCTTGCTCCTGCTGAAGTCAATAGGAATTTGGCCACAGGCTTCAGTAGGAACCCAGTGAAACCTGACAGGAGTTTAATTAATCAAAATCATGTCATTACCACCTCTGCCCCGCGGGCGAAGTTTGCTCAGCCGTTCCAAGCTGAGCTGTAACAAGCCGGAACACAATCTCAAGGAAAAGCTGCGCCTAAAAATTGAATCGCGGGTTTCTTGGTCTCCAGGTCGTGTCTTTCGGACTGAGAGAAAAGAGGAGAGGAAGGAAGAACATAAAAGGAGGGGAGAGAGTGAGAGGAACAGAAAGATACACGGAGCTCAGAGAAAGAGAAAGGGATTGGGCTAGAGGTCAGAGCACCGGACTGGGACCCAGGATCCCCAGATGTGACTCCAGCTCTGACAATGACTCACCGTGAGATGCAGAATAAATTCCTTAGTTTCTCTGTGCTGGAGTTCCCCAGCTTGTAAAGTGGGTTTATGACGCTGCCAAACGCTCTGACAACTAGGCCACTCAGGAAGGACTGCAGTTTGCTGCCCTACTCTGTGCACAGAAAACACCATTAGGAGCATTTTTCTGCCCAGCCTCCTGGCAGAAAAAACTGCCGAATATCTCCCTCTTGATAGCATTTTCAACTTCAACCCCAAACTTTTCCTAAACATTTTCCCCTCCAAATAATTCCTCCTCCCTCCTAAAAAGGGGCAGAGGTGACCGGTTCATTTTGACCGCAGCCGCTGCGGGGAGCACAGGAGCTTCCCTGGCCGGCTTTCCCTGCGTCTTCAGGTCTGCAGGTTTTACTGACTTAAAGCGTCATTTCTGGGTTTTCCCAATAGCGAAGAGAATTCACACAGTCAAAGGGCAGGCCTTTCTAGCTTGTGCATGCAGCTTCGGTGAGCCAAACGGCTGTAAAGATCTGTCCCATTCTTGTGTCCATGTGGTTTTACCAATGCATAGGGCTCTATCCGCTTCAGAACGCTCTGCTTTACAGAGAGGGAAACTGAGGCACAGAGAGCTAAAGTCACATGACCAAGGACACATTCTGAAGCAGGCTCAGGACACTGCAGTCCTGCCCCCTGGCTCCCTGCTTTGCTCACTAGATTCACCGTGTTTGGACGGAGCGGAGGAAGAGGAACAGCGGGACCCAGATGCAGCTCTGTGGTTTGGGGCCCCCTGACATCTGCGGAGTCAGGGCTGCCCAGGACTGCCCTACCCTGGGTCTGCCATGGCCAGGGTGCAGCTCTGATGTCAAGCTGGGCACATCTGAATCCTGCATAACTTTCCACACTCCCCTCCAAGCTTCACAGGAACAATTCAGAGCTGCTGATTAGCCAAGCACACACGGGACCGGACTACATTTTAATACATGCATGGCAACGAGCTAAAAAAATTAAAGGACAAAGCAGCTGCCAACTTGTAAGAGTTTCAGGGCACAGCATGGACAGTATTGGTTTCTAAAGACTTTGCATTGAAGCAAAACCCCCGCACTGCTCCAGGGGGAGCTTTCCTGCTGGAGGTGCCAGCTTTCTGGTACGAAATAAAAGGATGAGCTTTTTGGCCTTTTTAAGACAGGATGCTTTGAAGAGTTTGGAAGTTAAACCATGCTGTCCTGCCTAACTGCATCTCCGGCAATCCTGTTCTGGTTGCTGACACTGAAATTCCTGACTGCAGTATTACTTTTCATTTTCCAGTCCTTAACTGTTGAGTAGTAGAGCACTGCTCTGTGCTGTTGAACAGCTGCTCAGTTTCCTCCCCAGAAGTGGGTGCATTTCAGTAGCAGATAAAGAGACCCTTATGACCCGGTAGTTTATAGAGCGCTTTGGATTTCCTCATATGCTACCTCCTCTCAAAAGGCACCAAAGTGCGTTACAAGATGCTTCGATGCCCACTGAAATGCAGCCACCTCTGAGTGAAAAGTGACAGATTAGTCAATGCTACACAAACGTTAGGGACAGGACGTGAAGACGAATATACGTCCAACCGAGACTAAACAGTGAATATAGTGACTCGATTCAGCTAGAACAACACGGTTAGCAAAACACCTGCAAGCACACCTGGGATGGCAGGACACCTGGGATCACTGTCCTTCCCCTTAACCAAGCCTGTTCACGACCTGGCCATCCGCCCAGAGATCTCACTGCACATTTAAACCCCACCCATTTCTTTTCCAAGAGGCACGTGCGCATTTTTCAGCAGCAGAAGGATCCAACTCTCAAGTGAATATATAACTTGCCTTCAGTTACAGGATCACAACCGTGCAGCGCGTATGTGTCATTTTCCCACGGGGGAACAGGTCACAGAGGTGAAGTATCTCGCCCCACATCTGAACGCAAACCCTTCTAGACCAGTGCCGGGTCTGTGCTCTAACCACTGACTCATACTTCATCTCCTTTCGGACTGCAGGCTCGCGCTGGAAACTCTAGGAACTCGGGTGAACAGCGGGATTTTGGATTAAAGGTGGCATTTCACAGCCTGCTGTCTGAGGGGCTGGTCTCTTGCCACAGCGCTCCCCTCCCTCCCACAAGCCGTGCAACGCTGCGCTATGCCTATGATAAGTATCTCAGGAAGCTTTTTCTCCTCCGGACACACTGTCGGCTCCATTCACAGGACGCCTCCACCAGCGTTTCACTATCAGCCAGACCCTGTCCCTCCCTGCTTTCCAAAAGATCCTTATGCACACAAGATAATGCAAAATAATTACTGGAGCCAACAAGACTGAGAGACTTCCCTAATTCGTGCTGATCTCTAAAAGCAGTGCCTGGCTCAGATCCGAAAACGGGGGAAGCTTTTCTTTGGCTATTGCAAAAAAAGAAAAAAGACAGAAGCAAAACAAACCCCAGCTCAAGAGCAGAGACTCCAGCAGGGCGAGCGCCACATCTGCTTTCAGCTGACCCTATGCTTTCAATCAGGCAGTGCCTCCTGTCCCCGCGGCCCGCGATTATGAAATTTCCATGCTAACACAGCTCCTTGGCTGCAGATAGGATCGCTGAGGGGCCTGGCGGCTCTCCCAGGGCGAGCGCCACACCCTCGAAGATGAGTGAGAGGGAAGCACAGAGGAAGACCGTGGGAGGACAGCTGAGCTGAAGTCTTCAAAGGCCACACAGGGGAGTGGATCACCCACGAGCCCTAGAAAGCTGCTGGGAAGTGCACCACGCCCGGCTCCCGAATTATCCCTCGGTTACTGAGCGCGTCCTTCGGAGGCAGCTTTCAATTTTTGTCTTGAAGCGAGCGATTGGGAAAACACCGGTCTTCCCTTTTCCCACGGTGGATCCCAGATACCAACAAAAACGACGCCCAAGAATCGGAAAGCTCTTTGTGGAGGAACCTAACATCACCCGCTCCATTTCGCAGTTGGGGAAACTGAGGCAGAGAGGCGCAGCACCTTGTCTACAGCCACACAGCAAAGCACCGGACTCCACCTCGGGTCTCCCAGCTCCCAATTCCAGTGCCTCCCAGTCAAAACTGGCAAATGCCAGTGCAGCATTGCTGCAACCCATTCATACTGGTGTTGTAGCCGCCTCTAGAAATACAAGCCTTCCTGTGCTAGGCGCTGTACGTACATCTGGACCACAGTCCCTCTGAAGAGTTCACAGTCTGAATTCTTCCAGTCTTCCTAATAACAGGAGTTTCTAAGATTTTGTCACTCTGGAAATACCAACTAGTACATGCCGAGGCCTACCTCACACTGCAGCACCATGTCCTGCTGGAATCAACAGAACGAGTCATGAATAAGCTGGCATTCAGTATGAATAAAGGCATCGAAAATTAGCTGGGACAATGACCGATTCTCAGTCTCTATCAACTTATGTTTAAATCGGAGCCCGCATCCGAAAGAGTCATAAAGCATTTTCCATACTACTACCCCGGGCCTTCATCCTGTTGCACGCGGGTGCAGAAATGCACCCGTTCTGCACCACCTGGGAGGTCAAGGTTTATATGCAAAACCTGGTCCTATCAAGACTGAACTGCAGCCACTTCTGAGCTGGAGCAGCAGCTATTTGCCATACACAACTGCAGGACGTGATCATTTAAGACAGGAAGGCAAAAATCATGTTACGCATAGAAAGTTACAGGTCAGCAACATTTAACGCGCCAATTGGAAGCCAGGGTGGAAAATACCTCAATTTCTTTTATTTAACATCAAGGGCAGGATTCACCTCTGGATCAGGAGTCTGATCCCAATGCATGACAATGTGTATGTGCGGTTGATCAGGAGGAGGTACCGATCGGCCTGTGGGCGTTGATACAGGCCAGCGGACACTACAGTGCACTGAGTTTACTTTCTGGCTCTGCCACTGACCTACTCTGTGTCCTTGGGCGAGTCCCTTTGCTCCCTATGCCTCACTGCCCCCTTGTCATTAGACTGAAATACTGTATTTATCATAGTTTGGGAAATGCTTTGAGAGCTGCTGGTGCAGAAGTGGTGCCTACAAGCTAAGCTTTAACAGGACAAGGGCTGGGCCCCAGCTTGGAGCATTTCAGCTCTCTGGGACCAGTTTCCAATCCCTGCTGAGTCAACTCAGCCGGTCAGCCTTCCAAGGCAGATAAAATGAGTTCCCCCTTCGTTTTCTGAAGGGGGAACTTTTAAACAAGACTTTAAAAAACCCAGGCGCTGCCCGGACACTAAATATCCTATGGCATTTTGCAGCCAGGCAAAATCTGCCCTTGCTTCTGCTGTCTTCCACCCCATAGGTAGGTAGCTGCAGGACGTTCACGACATCTGAAACGCGCTTGGGAGCCTCCTTCAGAGAAACCCCTTTTCTCATCCGCGTTAGACAGATACCAGGCAACCCTGCTACAAATCAGGACTTGGCCTGCAAATATCAAAACCACTCCCACCCCAACCTCGCCTCGTTTCTTTCTTCCCCTCATTTCACTGATGGCAAAAACCTTTCCAAAATGTCACTACACCCTCTCCGTATTTTTATGATGCCCATAATTTGGAATAAGGAGTCTGTGGCCCTTCTGTTGGGCTTGAAGTGGAGGTCCTCACGGGGAGAGGACAAGAAAATTAGCATGATTTTTGCCTGAGTGGGTGTTTGCTGTCACCAGCTGGGGGAGGGGAAGTTGAGAACACGGCATTTTTAACTGCATAGGAAATAAGCAATACAGAAACTTAAGCACAGACACCCCAGCGTGCCCAAACAGCTGCAGTCCCATGGACCCAAGCAAGGCAGCCTCTTTCCCTCCGTCAAAACCCTCCAGGCCCAGCACTGGAAAGAGGGACCTGGCTCTAACGGGTTAAGGTCACATAGTCCAGGAAGGAAAAGGCGGCAACTTGCTTCCTTCACGGACCCAGCTCCAGAGCATATAAATGCTGATCCAGTTCCCCTCTGCACACTACTGCCAGGCAGTGGAGATAAGTGTGCACCAGGGGGCGTGTCAGGCTTACACAGGGCCAGGCGGGAAGGGCGTGGAAGGCGCTGGTGGGTATTGAGGGGCGTGGAGCAGACGGGGGACTGTGGGAGACATGCAATGGAGCTGGGGAAGAGCATGGCTTCAGGAACTGCACCAGGAGCGTGGCACGTGGGCCAAGGGGCTAGGCGGGCATGCAGGCAAACTTGGCAAGGGTGAGCTTGTGATGAGAGGCCAGGAGCTGTGGGGGCAAGGGGAAGGACTTTTCTGTAAAGGCAGAGGAAGGGGAGCAGTGCAAGAAGGGGCTGACAGACAAGCAAAGGTGCAACACCCATGCAGGGGAATGACACCGCAAGCCCCATACCACAGACACAGCTGCAACGCATGAGATCTGGCGAGCGGGCAAGCAGGGCAGATGTGCAACAGAGGGGGTGGGGGCTGACTCGTAGGCTAGGTCCAGGACCAGAATGCACCAGGAAAGGGGAGGGACCCGAGTGCCAAGCACAGGCCCCGGGTGCAAAGACAGGAGGTGTGGCACACGAGTCAAGCGGGCAGGTTGGAAGCGCCCGAGGCGTGGCATGCAGGCACAGTGTGGCCTGTCCCAGGGGGGCGTGGCACGCATGCAAGGAGGCTGCATGCAGTGGAGGGAAGGGGGTGTGGCAGGCATGCAGAACGCAGCTTGCGTGGGGAGGGGAGACACGCGTGGGGAGGTGTGCACAGTTACACTGCATGCAGTGAGAAGCACTGACACACATGGGGAGATATGTGCAGTTCCCTGCATGCAACGGGGAGCACTGACATGCGTGGGGTAGCGTGTGCAATGTGCTGCGTGCAGTGAGGAGCACTGACACACGTGGGGAGGTGTGTGCAATACACTGCCTGCAGCGGGGAGCACTGACACACACGGGGAGGTGTGTGCAATCCACTGCCTGCAGCAGGGAGCACTAGCACGCGTGGGGAGGTGTGTGTACAATGTGCTGTGAGCAGCAGGAAGCACTGACGCGCGTGGGGAGGCGTGTGCAGTGCACTGCATGCAGCAGGGGAGCAGCGACATACATGCACAGCATGGGGAGGCATGTGCAGGGGGGAACAGCCGCTCGCGTACACGGCGTCTGCAATCCACTGCATGCAGTCGGGTGCACTGACACGCGTGTGCAATGGGCTGCATGCAGCCGGGCACGCTGACACGCGTGTGCACAGCGGGAGCAGCGACACGCGTGCACGCCCCAGCCCCGGGAAGGAGAAGGGGGAGGGGGTGTGGCAGGCGCGCAAACCAGCTGCAGGGCACGGGCAGCCGGGTCCCGGCGCGCAGTATAGAGAGCCGGGACCGGGTCTCGGGGTGGGGGGCAGAGGGCTGGGAGCTGCCCCCGAGGGCACGGCCCCGATCGGGGGTGCAGCCGCGGCGGGAAGGGGAAGGGGCCGGGGCGCGCGCGTGCACCCCGGGGAGCCGGCCGGCCGGCCGGGCGCGCGGGCAGGGGAGGGAAGCGGAGGGGGAGCAGCCCTTGCAAGCAGCCCCTGCCCCGGCATCGGCCCCGGCGCTGCTGCAGCTTGCAGCGGGGCCCCCTTGTCCCGCCGCCCGCGCTGCACCGCGCTGCGCTTACCTCCCGCTCGCTCCCTCCAGAGCTTGTTTTGAAATTAACCTTCCCCTTCCCCCGCTGCCTCCTCCCGCCGCCGCCGCCCGCCCGGCCCCGGCACAGCAGCCTCACGTACGCGGCTGCACGCAGCCCCCGGCCTGGAGTCCGGGCTGGGAAGGGAGGCGCTGGCATGCACGCGGCCCCCGGCGGCGGGCACACGCCTGCACACCCGCCCGCAGGCGGGGCACCCGCGCCGGGCTGGACAGCAAGTGCACGCTCAGACCATGGGCTTGCACGCCTAGGGGCACACGCAGCATCATGCACAGCCTTCTTGTGTGTGGGCTTGCACTAGAAGTGGCTGCACACGACTAGGGGCACACAGCCTTGTGCGTGGACCCGCACAGAGGTGGCTACGTGAATTCACACACTTAAGAGGCACACAGCCTTGCACAGATACCTAGAGGCAGCTAGTGAATTTATGCACTTTGGGGCACACGTATCAGCCACGTGGACACAACTTTGTGCGGGGACCTGCACTAGAGGTGGCTGCATGGATTCACACTTCAGGGCACACGTAGGCACAACTTTGTGCAAGGACCTCTGCTAGAGCTGGCTACATGGAGTCACGCAACCTTGTGCGAGGACCTAAACTAGAGGTGGCTGCATGGACTCACACTTTGCGGCACATGTGGACACAACCTTGTGCGAGGACCTGCACTAGAGGTGGCTCCGTGGACTCACACTGCAGGGCACACATGGACACAACCTTGTGTGAGGACCTAAACTAGTGGTGGCTGCATGGACTCACACACTTCGGGGCACATGTGGACACAATTCTGTGCGAGGACCTGCACTAGAGGTGGCTGCATGGTCTGACACACTTCGGGGCACACGTATCAGCCTTACAGGTGCATCTGCACTAGGACTCTGCAACTACCAGGGATCACACTTGACAGTGGAACAGTCTTGTGGTCTTGCACGTGCACACGCAATCTGCACACGCAAATGCAGCTGATGAAACTCAAATCAATGGTGAATGAGCTGGGCAACCTATGGACGACCGTAGGCAGGGGAGCAAAGGGCTCGGCCTCTGAACCAGACACCCTGGACCTTCGATGGTGTTAGCTGCGAGGGAGAGGGGAACGGGGTGGACACCCTCAGCCGAGCCGGGACAGGAGACCTGTGCCCCGACCCAGTGCATGGCAGCTCACAGTTGTGAGCAGCTGGAAAGGACCTTGCAGCTCATCAGGTCCAGCCCCTCTTTCTCATGATCTCATGCCCAGACAAACGCACTTGCAGTGCATACGTGTCCAGGCGCACCTGTGGCATCTCGCACGCCCACACGCACCCAACACCCAGAGCAAAAAAAGCTTTGCCTCTCCACTGCCCAGGAACAATTCATCTCCTCTGCCTTTGCAACTGGTGCCTGGCGACCCTGGGGAAAATCCATGCCCCTCATGGCAAGCTGTCTGCTCCCAGGGGCAAACCCAGCCTCCACGCAGCACTGGACAGGCACTGGAGATGTCTGCATTAGAGAGGAGGGTGCAGACAGGCCCCGAGGCAGGGGGTCTCCCAGCTCCTTGCAGGAGCCCCGTGCTGTTGACACGTTCCCGGCACCATGCTTTGCGGCTCGCCTCTCGCCGGCCGGGTTAAAGCTCCTCGGGAAGGTCTGGTGTAAACAAGCTCCCCACATGCTCAGCCCCTTCCAGTGCATTGGCTGCCTGGCTCCCTTTAAATACACGCCCCCGCCAGCCGGAGAGAAAATAAACAGTGCAGCAGTGGGACAAGCGCGCCCTCCTCCTTTTCCTCCTCCTCCTCCTCCTCTTTGCTGGTCCCATCCCAGTGACAGGGCCTGCACAGTGCAAGCAGCGGGTGTGAGCTGGTGCATGTGCATGTGCACGGGCAGGATGGCCGGACACCAGGCCCCTTGTCTGCCTGCTCGCAGCCGTGCCAAGGCACTTCTTGATTTGCACTGCGCACCTGGGCTAGGAGTGCCCTGGTTCTCCCAGCTGCCTAAAAACTGCCTCCTCCTTGATTTTTCCCCCCTCCCCTGCCAGCCCCGTGATCTGCTCCGTGCCCCGTTTCTCTCTGCCCGGCGGCCATTGGAGCTGACGGGGGGGGAGGACAGTTTTCACCACGCTGTCCTGGAGAGTGGATCCAGATCGGCCCGCTTGCCCCTAAAACGTGCCCAGCGCGTCCACATGAGCCGTGCGTCTCCGGAGCGGGCAGGCAGGAATAGCATTGTTTACCCCGACGCTCCTGGCTCTGCAGAGAGGAGGGAGACGGGGAAGGCGTGGCGCTTGGCACTACACAGGATATTTCTTGCTGCTTGCTAAGCTGCGTTGGCCGGAAAGCCAGTCTCTCTCTCTCTTGCGCTCTCTCTTTTTTTTTTAAGGGGGATAAGGGGGAGCATCCAGATTTTGCTCAACCGAGGGGGCTGCATTGGCAGGCGGCCAGGAGCTGAAGACGGCACCTAATTATCATAAAATGAAGCTACTTGCCGCAGCAGCCCTCCTCTGCGAGGCAGCCAGCCTTGTGGCATCCGCTGCCTCCTGCCCGCAGGCATGGGACGGAGTATGGCACGCCGGGACTTGTACCCCTCCACCAGCTCCAAACGAGGCCTGCACCCTCCCCGGGCCCCAAACCAAGGTGGGCCAGGGCCCTCCGGGACTGTAGTTTACCAGCACTTGCCCTTCGGTGT
>JAGPOW010000711.1:161988-187383 GCA_030014935.1 Caiman crocodilus | reverse complement strand
GGCAGGTTTGAGGCGCCTCTGTCTGCACCCGCGTGCGAGGGGGCAGGTTTGAGGCGCCTCTGTCTGCACCCGCGTGCGAGGGGGCAGGTTTGAGGCGCCACTGTCTGCACCCGCGTGCGAGGGGGCAGGTTTGAGGCGCCTATCTGCACCCGCGTGCGAGGGGGCAGGTTTGAGGCGCCTCTGTCTGCACCCGCGTGCGAGGGGGCAGGTTTGAGGCGCTACTGTCTGCACCCGCGTGCGAGGGGGCAGGTTTGAGGCGCTTCTGTCTGCACCCGCGTGCGAGGGGGCAGGTTTGAGGCGCTTCTGTCTGCACCCGCGTGCGAGGGGGCAGGTTCGAGGCCTGAGGCGAGGACAGCCCGCCAGCCCAGCACTGCCAGGGCCAGGAGGAAGGAGGCGCACCGCCCCCCGCACGCAGCCCCCAGCGCGGGGGCCATTGCTGGGCCCAGGAGGGCCCGCGCCCCGCCCCCCGCGCTGGCTACGTGCAGCTCCCCACGTGGCGCCCGCCCCGGAGAACAGCCTGAGCCGCACGTTCGCGCCCAGGAGGGAGGGGCGGCGGGGGAAGAAAGCAGCCAATGGGAGCCCTGAGCGCCGAGGCGCACACCAATCCGCGCGCGGCAGGAGGAGGGAGGGCGGAGGGGGGCAAGGAAAGGCTGGAACGAACAGCCAATGGGCGCGCGGGGCGGGGGAGGTTCGCCCGCCCCCTACTGCGCAGGCGCGGGGGGAAAGGCGCCAGCTCAGAGCGTTCGGCCGTTGGTGCCGCCCCTCCCCCTCGGTCTCCCGCCATGACGCGCTGCCCCCCGCACGGGGCCTGAGGGACATGGCCGCCCCTCCCTCTGCCCGCGGCCGCTGCCTCAGCTCCGTCCCCGCGGCCTCGACGTCCACGGCGCCCTGCTCCGCGTGACACGGTGCACACCCACGGGGGAGTCGTGCCTCCAACGCGGCCTGGCCGCACACGTGCAAAGCCATTGCCACACGAGTCACCCATTGCACGATAACGTTTGAACAGCACGCGCGTGCAAAGTCATTCTCGCACGGTTCACCAGCCAGTCGTGCAGTGCGTTTGAACGTCGCCCGTGCAAAGTAATTATCGCGCGGTTCACTAGTCAATCACAATGCATTTGAAAACGCACACGTGCAAAGTAATTATCACACGATTCACTCGTCGCACAATGCATTTGAGCGTCACGTGCAAAGTAATCGCACAGTTCACTAGTTGCACAATACATTTGAAAATGCACACGTGCAAAGTAATTATCCCATGATTCACTAGTCAATCGCACGCTACATTTGAAAATGCACACGTGCAAAGTATCCCACGATTCACTGGTGCAGCGCACAATACATTTGAACATCGCACGCGCAAAGTAATTACCCCACGATTCACTGGCCAATCATGCAATGCGTTTAAACTGCTCACAAGTGCGCAGTAATGATCACACGATTCAGCAATCGCACGATACATGTGAACCGCCCAAACGTGCAACGTCATGATCACACAGTTCACGAGTCAGTCGTGCGATATATTTGAGCCACCCTCGTGTGCAAAATAATCGCCGTCCGATTGACTAGTCAGCGATGCAGCGCGCTGAGGCCACACGTGCAAAGTGATGACCGGATGCTTACGACTTTCCAGGCGTGGAAAGAGCCAGCCAGCTAGAAAGTTAGTGCTTGAAAATATGTAACAACTCTACAGCTGGTTGCTACCCAGCTGTAATTTGGACGTGTAGCAAGGCCTGAAGTCTCACACTTGGCCCGGGGTCCCGGACCCCTGCCTCGTGACGCGGCCCCCGTCCCCGCACAGACAGCATCTGTTACTCCATCGGGGATACTATAGCTCTAATACTGACCTTGGCGGGCAGGCGCGAGCCCTTCCCTCGTGCCTCAGGTATGGGCGGACGTAACCCCCCGCCGGCCGCGCAGGGGCAGGAGACACCCCGCAGAGCACGTAGCTCTGAGGGATGCTGCAGGGCCTCGGGTTGCAACATGCCGTGAAAACACGAGAAACATTAGCACGGCGCGAGTCCACTGTTGAAATCAGGATGATCCTGCACAATTCAGGACCGGCGGCAGCCCTCAGTCGTCTGGCCTTAAGCTAACCCCCGAGGGATCGTATTTGTTTGTGCGCTGCTAAAAAGGGAAAAGTTCAGTTATGTTTTGCAGAGTGTGTGCATGTGTGTGTGTGTGTGCGTGTGTGTTTTTCCGAAGCAAAAAAGCCCAAGAAGTTTAGTCGCAAACAGCACTTGGTTAACTTGCAAGCAAGCCACATTTCTTAATAGTCAGGGACACCTGGGATGCTGAAGTATTTACAGCTCCGAAGAGCAGGTATCTGCAAGGACTAATGCGGCTACAATCCAATAATAAGCACCATCGCCAGAGAATAAATAATCGTATCGATTGATTAAAGACTTCACTTCACCAAAAATTCCTCCTCGGGGTGTCAGGTTCTCCCAGTAGGATGTTATTTTCTCTATTTCTACATTCCCTCTCTCCAAAAATTGTAGGTTTACTAGACAGCAAATTGCAAAATTACTCCTCCTGGTTACATTCATGCTCTCTCTTGTTTTCAGATTGATTTTTAGCTGAAGTTAAATTTCGCACTAAGTAGGGGGAACGAGCTGAATCGGAAAGAAAATACTAATAGTATTGAAGTAAAACATGGATTTAAGGAAGCAAGATAAATGTAGTAAAAATATTTATGGTCTTTATTATAGTGAAAGCAATGTGTGGGCGGATGATTTTAGTGCTAACAAAATGTCCCAGATTGACAGCCCTGGGGAGTTAATTCCTCTGTCCAGATACAGCGTGGGCAATGCCAGTGCAGAATCCTCCCATCGTTATGCCAGCATGCTTGGACGCTAACGAGCAAGGCTGATGGTAGGGTTAGGTGGGAGCCCATTGGACCGTCAGACCTTGACACCCCTTTTCAGATCGGCAGCACGGGTGACAATTAATGTAAAATGTGATGATAATTTTGTGTTATGAACACGAATGTGCTAGTACTTGGGCTAAAAACACCAGCTCCCTCCACACAGGGTAGCAAGACGTTGAGTGGTAATAATTCAGTTTTAACCTTGCAGACCATTACATAAATGATCCTAGTAAAATCATTTTCTATGATAAGTGTTAGCTGTTTTTTTACACTATTTCAGTGCAACTAAAACAAGCCTCGTATTGCTTCCTCAATTGTTCCTCTTTCGAGCTTTTCCAATGATGGCGTGTACGCAATAAAAGGAACTTGCTTAAGTTTTTATTAGTTTTGCAACATTTGAAAAGAAATATTGACTAAAAAGCCATGGAGAAATGCCACACAATAAAATACATGTTCACAGGATGACATTTATTTCACAGCCTAATTAATATTAAATGTTGGCGTAATTTTAACAATGCTGCTCCCTGAATGAGGTTGGCTCGGCGCTATCTACCCACTCTTTTGCATGACATTTCACTTTGGCATCTGTCCACTGCCCTCAACAGAGTCTTCATTTCTGAATGTATTAACTGCTTTGCTGGCATTTTGAATGTATTAATATCACTTATTTTATTTTTAGTAAAGATGATGCTGAGCCAGAGTTCCCAAAATCTGGTCATTTGCACCCAAATCTTGCTTCAAACCCTTACCTCTGTAACCCAGACCCAGCTCTGAATGCCTCCAAAATGGGAAAATTCCAATTTGAAAGTTGCCAGTTCTTGCAATTATATTGCTAAGTCCTGTGATATCGGTGTTTTCTTAAAATCCCAGCTCCTGGAGTCATGTGATTCAGGAAGACTTTGCAGAGAAAAGCTCGAAAATGAGGACTGCCTGAAACCTCAAGTTTCAAAAACCAGACGGCAAATAAAAAGTTCAAGTTTTTTAAACACTGTGGGATTTTTAGGTCCATCTCAGAGCTGGGGGTCGGGGTCATGATTTCTGAATGCTTCAGGATAGCAAGACTGAAATCAAAACTTTGGGTGTGGGAGAATACATACAGGCCAAGACTTTCTGGAAGACAGGAGATTGATTTAAAAAGCTTCAGTTTTAGGGTTCAGGGGTGTACTTGGTAGCCGTGCTGGTCTGAGACAAAAAGACACACAAAAAACTAGAACTCTTGGTTCCAAAATGATACCTTTTGGTACGGTCTAATAAAAGATATCATTTTGGAACCAAGAGTTCTAGTTTTTGTATGTCAATTTTAGGGTTTTCAAGGCCTGATTTTCAGATTTGCTACCAGTAAACTGCAGCCATCGTGGAAGTCAATTAGAGTCATGATCATTCTGCTTCCTAAGTGCTCAAGTTGAGCACCTAAAGTTATCTGAGACTTAAAATAAGACCTAAACGATTATGCGCGTCACAGCAAACTTGGGCGCAGGCCCATACACAAACAGTATGCATAGCCACACAAATTGGCTGCCACACGAAACGGCTCCCCACATTTGCCTGGTGCATTTCAGGCTGAAGGACCTCAAAGCTCTTCACTTCTGGATACGTCCAGCTGGAGTCCAGCAACCACGCAGCATGCAGGATGCTGGCCGGCAGCAAAAGGTGTGGGCCCTTTTGTCAAAAGATACCGACTTCATGGAAAGTGCCATGGTTTTCTTTCATGCGGATGCAGAGCACACGAGCAGCTGGATGTTTTATAAGGTGCGCTGGTGGCTGTGGGGACGAATGAAAACGTGATGCAGTTGCTTGCTTTCTCAAAGCAGAGCTGGAAGGTGTGTGCTGTCGTTCATCTGGAGGCCAAAGGCCTGCGAGCAGCCTCGGAGAGACATCCCTGAGGGTCTTCTGAGGCTGGAGTGTGCTTGCAGGTGCAAGCAGCGGGGCACAAGCAGCATCCTGGCCAGGACGTACCATTGCATGGTCTAAGCGGTTCGGTAGGGGGCTTGTGGAGTGCTCGCTTGGCCTTAGATACCCAACTTCCAAACAAGTTACACTTCTTTGGCTTTGTCCCCTAGGTCTATGGTGCTGGGGGCACGTGAATGCTCTGACAGATGGGACCACGCTTGACTGGCGCTTCAAGTCGGGCAGGCAAGAGTCTCACAAGGGATGCCAAAACGCAAGCTCAGGGAGCACCTGCACCTACCTGCTTGTCCAACAGTTTCCTTTATGAGTGCACCTTGAGTGGCCGAAGCCGGTCATAGCAACACATCATCCTTGTACGTGTTACACCCAGGATGACTCTGGGGGCTTTTATTTGATCTGCAGAAGTACAAGACAAGCCAAAGCAAGCACCTCCAAACTATACATTGGTTTATCCGGATACTAGCAATCAGACAAAATTACCAATAGCAGCTACGTACAGCAGAAACACAGAGATATACTCCCTACCGGGTGGCGAGGTCTTACAGCCTTCAGAATCCATCCCCACACATTTGTGCCTTTGTGTGGAGGAGTTTTGTGTAGTTCAGATACACATGTCTGTATCCTCACCCATTTCCCTGAGATAGCTATCTCTTGGCCAACCCCGTGGGGATCAGGGAAGCTCTGAGTCATGCCCTGTGACCATTGTCCTTACCTGGGGACATGGTGTGGTGTTATCGGGATCTATGCATCTTACCTCACTTACTCCCTCCAGCCCACTGTTGCTCACATGCTAATGACTGTGGCTCAGGCTGGACTGCTTCTGGGACCTGTCTCTCTGGAGGGGGAATGCGGTGACGCACACAGCACCTGAGCAGTTTTAGGACTTTCAATAGATGGACTTTAGTATAGCATAGCTGCACAGCATCTGTCTTTGCACAGGGCAAATGGGTGAAATCGTAGCTGCAGAGACGTCAACAGGCATTCACCACTTTCCAGGTTTGCAGGGGCGTGGGCAGTCTCTCCCTGTGAATGCCAAGGGTGCAGGGTGCTCCTTGCACATCCAAGGAGTCTAGGGTGCTTTGACACAAGAACCACAAGACATACAACTGGATCAGACCTCAAAAAGCTATCTAGTCCATCTGCTTGCTCTGAGGCAGACTCTAATCTACCTACCCTATCCATCCCTGATAGATATTTGTCTAAAATCCTCCCAATAATGGAGAGCTATGCTTTGACAGATGGAAATACCTAATTTTAAGCAGGGGAGTTGTTCTACTGATTTAAGCTAGGCATGCAACAGCAGGACTGCTGGCTTGCTTAGAGTATGTGCTAAAGTACATTGCTGAATTGGGGCTATCTGAATGTCATTAAGAATGATCTAATAGGGGGGATGTAACATCTGACTCCCTGTATCTTTGAGAAGGACCAGAGCATCCTCGTTATTTACTTCTGTTGTGCAAGTGTGCACGTGGTGTATAGAAGTACTTTGAAAAGATGGGCTTATTATGTGATGCCTCCACACTGATAGAGGTGAGGTCAAGTGACCTGAGCATACGATGAGAAGGCAGGAAGGGCTTCTGGTCCTGACAGTGTCTCCTCTGCTGCTTTGAGCAGACCACATGACTTCTCCTTCCCTACTCAATGTACAAAGATGGCCACAGAGCAGGGGCGTCAAACTGATCTGGCCCCATGGGCCAGATAAATGGTGCGGGACCAGTCCGCAGGCTGGATGAATGCTGTGGGGCCTGTCTATAGATGCCTTCCCATGCCAGATCCAGCACATGTGCTGCCAGCTCCGCCTGGTCTGGGACCTGGTGGGAAGAGGCCCAGGATTTTGGGCGCTTGGCTGTTGCCACAGGAGCAAGCCATGGTGCCAGGCTTCTTCCCACAGTGCCCTGGGGTGGGGTGTGCTCTACCCAGGTGCTTGGCAGTCAAGTTGACACAAGTCACAGTGCTAAAGCCACAGCAGCACTGTGGCTTCTTCCCATGGCAAGAGCCTGCAATGCCAGGCTTCCTTCCAGTGTTGCTGGGGCTGCAGCGCTGTGGGTCTTGTCCAGGCTCTTGGCTGCCACCATGGGAAGATCCTCCCAGTCAAAGCTGGGGCCAGATGAGCTGGCTCTGTGGACCGGATCCAGCCCGTGGACTATACGTTTAACACCCCTGCCATAGAGTAAGAAACCAAAATGAGATACACCAGGATTCATTAAGCACCTAGAGTTACAGGACACACTACTTGATTTACTGCAACCTTGCACTAAACAAAATATTAGGTGGTGGAAAGGCAGAAATGTTCATCAGGTAGAAGCTACACAATACATCAAAGTGCCAGTAATAATTATTTTTACATTAAGGAAAACAGATACGTCCCTTAAACTGTTTTTTCTTAGGGGGTTGGGGAGGGGGGGCATAGTAGGATCCTTTTTTTTAGTTAATGTGGTTAGTTATTGAATGGGACCCCTACATTATTAAAATAAAACCTGGCTGTTTGATTTTAATACAATTTTAATGTCGTTCTGACGATTCTTCCATCTGGAAGCATACTAGACACTGAACCAGATGTCTGGAGGGGTATAAAGAGATTATGCTCAGAGTCCAGCATCTTGAACTGGAAGATACCGTTCATGGGCCTTTCTGTGACTCCAGTATTTGCAGAGCTGCTAATTCACAATGGGTTGCAGAAACTCCTCTGGTGCCAGGAGGGTCTGTCATGTTATTGCTTATTAGCAAAATGCTAATCCACACGTCTCATCCCATCCAACCACTTTTAGTTAAAAATCCATAGGAAGCTTGTGCTACAATGCAGCCTCAGGGATGTTCCTGAGTTACATAATTCTGCCGCTTTTCTTTTCTTTTCTTGGGAACTGGCCCCCAGCATTATTCTATATTATGGACAAAAAGCCTTCAACATTTCATTCAAAAGACAGACAGTAATTGCACGGTCTGGTTTGTGTTCCTTCAGACAAACTGGATGCTCTGTCATAGTTTTCTGCTTGAATTCTTAGCAAAAATCTGGAACAATGCATGGTAACACTTTCATCCCAATGCTTTTATTTTATAGGATATTACAAGAGACCAGATGTACCATACAGCAAGCGTGGCTATGAAATGGTCATGGAAATAATAAGCACATTTTTAAAAAAAGAGAGTAGAGACTTTATTTCTTCACAAATAAAACTTGGAAGGTTTCCTTTGGTTGTAACCATGAACTGAAGCAGATCCTTGGCTACCTAAAAACTTCATGACTGTGTTACTGTGCTTCAAATAGTGGTCGACAGGGACGGTGTGAAGTCAGTGCACCTAGAACTCAGACCTTCCATTCCCAATAGCGCGCCGTCTAACACTTTGCCTGATCACACCTCTCTCCATTGTGCCTTTTTCTCTCTCCCCCAAAAATGCAACAGGAAGGAACCATGCAGACAAGTATCACCGAAGGGTCCCCCATGGCCATAGCAGGGTTCAATGAGCCGGGCTTACTAACTGTACATACCATCTTCAAAGCCAAGCTACATGTACACGTGGCTGCTCTGGCAGGCTTCTGGTGGTGCCTGCGAAAAACCCCAGGGCTCACCAACTATTTCAAGATGCACTGCCTAACTCTTACGCACTGCAGTCTCTCTATTGTCTTCAACTTCTTCCACTTTGCTGTATCCACCTGTTGTCTCACAGCTTTTACATCGATTTTAAGGCTTTTGAAATAGGAACCTTCTTTTGGTTTTATATGCCTACAGTGCCCAGGATTGGAGTGATCTAAATGCTGCCACAGTACAAATTCATACTAAATAAAACAGTAATGTAAAATTGCTCCTAGCAGGAGAGAGGCAGCAGACAGCAGGGCTAGTCTGTACGTCACAAGATTGCTCATCACAAAGAGAGACCAACTGTATTAGTTTATCCACAGAACAGGTGCAGCGTGAGTAGTGCCAGTCTAGACATCTCTCATGGTATCCTACTACACTTGCTACAGCACAGATCTGGAAAAAGGGTTATTTGTTGTGACCGTAAGACTTAGATGGCAGTGATGCCAACACTCACAATTTGATTACAAGTCCTGTGCTAGCTCGTTTTTGTCTTAAGGCCCCACATCCTGGAGTCTTGTGACTGTGCGAAACCCTCCACTTACATGTTAAAAAAGTAAGATGCTAATCCTTATAGTTAAAGGGAAAAGTTTGCTAAAATGTGACTTTAGTGTTTCCTAGGGGTCTAAAACCAAAGAACGAGAATCTCAGATATGTTTTAAAAAAACCACTCTTCCTCTCATCATCATTTTGATTTCGAGGTACCTGATTCATGATTTTTGACAGCTTGGGGTCAGCTGTACCGGGATGGTAGTAATGGGCTGAATCTGGACCGCCGACTTAGAAGTGAAAAGCTCGAATGCCAACCTCTGTTCTGGAGATTAAGCACGTCCCTTCCAGGTGAGAAGAGTCTTAGAAATATCTCCATGGGCCAGAGGTTCGCTTCCAAAGACATTGCCTTAAATGTACCAGCAAAAGCTGAGGCTGCTTGATTACTTGCTTGTTTAACTTTATGAAAATTGGATTATTAATGATGATCTTTAGAGTTCAACTTTTGCTTTTCCTTCCTTTGCTTTGCGAGTGGTGCGTGAGCGTCGTACCGTACTAGCCAGTGTCTATAATGCTTTCCAATGACAGAGTGCATTCCAGTGCAGCTGTCTCGGAGGCTCTCCGCTGATGATATTTATTGCTTAAAGCGTCTCCTTTCTCTCTGTTGGCTCCTCTAGGAAAAAGAGAAGAATTAGTGCTGCCGCTCTTGCGAAGCTGGGAGTAACCTATGACATCCTAAGCGGTTGCAAACCCCATATCATAGGAGCAGCATACAGGGATGGAAGGGACTTTCCGGGACATGTGCAACCACCGCTGACAATTCATCCCAAAGCGTTCACAAACTCATCCACTTCAACTGCCCTGGGGGGGCACTCCAGCCCACAGCACCCAAACCACCCCACGCCCTGTCTCCTGGAGAGGAGAGAGGCCAGAAGTGAACTAGCAATGTCACAGGCGCTGCGCGCCAGCACCTTGGCTGCATCCTGCTCTAGCAGGTTGGGGGCGCGACAGCTCTTGCCTGTTTCCAACTACCGCGTCCCTGTTATTGCTCTGAGCTTTCACGCCACTACCCAGAATCGCCCCTGGGGCATAGACCTTCGTGGCCTTGCGGGAGTCATTAATTTGAACAAACTCGAAGAGCCACGGTTCTGCCGGGTTCCACATGGCTTCAGTGCTGCAGCTTGCACAGGAATAGCTGGGGCCATATGAGCCGAACCCAGGCCCGGCTCTCCGCTCCCTGCCTGCCAAATGTACGAGAGCCAGAGAGATCTAGTCTCAACAGGCTGGGTATATAAATGTGCGAGGGGGAGGGGAACTGGGTTGTTTAACTTGGCTCTCAGCAGCACAGCCCTCTGCACAGACGCCTACATGGAAGCAGAGCGCTCTCTTGCCTTAAAGAAACAGTGCCTCAGCCCCATTAGGGAAGCTCAATGGAAACGGATATTTACAAATAACTGACTTCAGGATGATGTAAGCCGCGGGGCCATATTTAGCTTGAAGAACTCACATTTTTAACTATTAATCACACCCCACCTCTCCTGGCCTTCTCCTTCTAACAGGGAAACTTGGCATCGACTCAGTGATGAAAGCCTGCGTGTTACAGTTTGCAAATAACACCAGGCAGCCAACGGCGTCCTTATTCCAGGAGCTTCTGAACAGCAACATGGCTTGCACTCCTCCATCATTGCTGGTGTCTGCTTGCGCTGAAAGTAGATCTCAAGGACTCTGTTTGCTAGGTGCTGTACATACCCCCGGCCAAGAAGTGCTTCCAGTCTAGCTAAGATAGGCAAAGGTGGGAGGAAGTGGCTTGTTCCAGGTTACTTTAATATGGGAACTCACAGGAGTACTCTAGCACTATCTAGGTGACATCAAGGTAATGTAGTCCTCTGAATTCTCCCTTCTAGGACATCTTTATTTCCTTTAGCAGAAACAACAGCATGCAGCAATAACTGGCAGTAAGCTCTTTATTATTATGCATCTGCAGCACCCAGAAGTGTCTCAGGTGCCTTAAAGGCAGGTAGAAAAGACAGCGCTCTGCATGTCTGCATCTGCCCGCACGGTTCCTCAAACTCACAGAACCCCATTGCCTTTAGCAGGATTAAACCCTAAGGACCCAACCGTGCAATGAACTGAGTACCCGGTAACAATCACGGGAGGAGAAGGAAAGCGTGGGGAAAGGATGTGCCACAAGATTTGCTTTCCATTTCTTTTTCTTGTTTCTTTCTATTAAAAAAAGCAAACCCACCAGCCCCCTTTTCCCTCCTTTTTTTACTTGTTTCTGTTTTCTTTTTGAACTCTTTTCCATTTTCCTCTCAGCTTCGCCCTTTCCTCTCTAGCTCTGGCGCAGCATAAATTGCTTTGCAAATACGTGAATAATCCAAATCAACTGTCTTCAGTACAGGGTCTATGACAAGGCTGAGCAGCCCTGACTCCATCCAGCAGAGGGCAGAGGACTGTCTGCCCAGGCAACGTTGCTTAATTTAGCAGCGGAAAGCAAAGGCGGCGGCGGGTGGTCACACGGTCAGACGAGCAGACACTTTCCCCAGGCCCCCGGGGAGGTCGTTCGTAAGAAACCCTCCTTCAGCCCAGGCACGGTCTGCACAGTGCTCAGAAGGAGTCCGTCTCTGAGGGCCAAGCATCTTCCTCATCTGGAAACCTGGATGCTCTTCCCTTCTCTGCCACAGACTTGTGTGCGTGGCCTCGGGCAAGTCACCTAGCCCTTTCATCCCTTATCTCTAAAACGGACACCGGAGCACGTCCTTACCTCAAAGGAAATGGCTAGAGCACCCTGATGCTGTGGTACCGGGGACTGGCAGTACCTACAGAACGGAAGGGGAGACAAGCTGGCACAAGGAACCTCAACGCTATCGTTTTACAACCCCCAGGGCTTAGCTTTGCAAAGTTCTTTCAACTCTTGTTTTCAGTTTCCTTTTTTTGGTAAGAACCGAAGACATGAGGACCGAAACCGCAACGTGTAGCCTCGTATCCAGACCCACCTGGGTCATCAGCAGGGTGGGAATTGTTAACCACCTCCTCTGCCACTCGAGGCAAAAGAGTAAGTGACGGCCCTAGACCGCTGTCCTTTTTGGGGAGCAGCACTAGAGGCCCAGACTTCGTCGCGGAGTTTCACAGCAGTCCGTGTGATGGCAGAGGGATGGTGGGACTCGAGGAACTTGGGTTTCATTCGGGCTCTGGCAGGGAGGGTGCTGTAGCGGTCACAGATGCTTCACCTAATTCCTCCCAAGTGTGACTGGTTCTGCACTGGCCCTCCGCCTGTAATCGGTCTCATTCCCAGTCCCAGGCTCCTTACCAGTCCCTCCCCGTCTAAATCACAACCACTCTCACTCCCCCCTCCCCCAGCCTTATCCACCAACGAGCCCTAGTTCCTTCCTTTTCAGTTCCACCAAAAAAACCCCCAAATCTCTTTTTTCACCATTAACTCGCACCCTTGACATTGTCCCTATAGCGCGCTGCAGCGAGAATGAAGAGTGTGCATGCTGCCTCCCCCATAAAGCAAACCCCAGGGGTTGACTGCAGCACTGGTAAACAGGGAGCTCCTCTCCTTGCTCTTCAGAGCCACGACGGAGACGGAGCCGAACGGCTGCAGGCCTGGCAGGCAGCTCTCTTCTTTCACTCACTCCCACAGCTGGAGCCAGCTCTGTTGAGCCCCCATCCAGCTACCCTGGCCCCATGCCTACATCTTCCCTTGCGGTTGTTGCTCGGGGACATTTGTTTGCCACATGCTAAATTGACATCTCTCCAGAGGCTAAATTAACCCACAGCCACTGTCACGGTTTTGCCAACACACACACATAAAATATGCCTTGCATTTGAAAAACAATGCAAGCTAGACATTATGATGGACTCCCCTCCCTGTGCCAAGGAAACCTCGCTCATTCCTTGTATTAGATCTCCAGTAAAAGGGGAACCGTGTCAGAACAGAAGAAAATAATAATAAAATAGGCCGGCTTCCCTTTCTATTCTTAGGCAATAAACATATCAAGGCGATCTAGTGCCAGCGAGCTGGTATTTATGACGTGCCCTAATGCTAGAGATTTTGAATGTTGCTCTATCAGTCTCAGTGGCCTCCTTCCTCTTTCTAGTCTTTCTTTCTTTTTCTAGTCTTATTGTCTCTGTCTAACATCTTTATTTCTCTCTTTGTACGAGCGAACATGGATTCCACCCCCATCCCACTGCTACATTTCAACCTCCGTTGCAACACTTCTGTTCCTTGACTGTCCTTCCCCCGCATCTTCCCTCCATCTCCAGCAGGAGATGTGAGCTTTTCCTCCGCCAGAGCACCCGCAAGCCTTGCTAATCCGAGAACGATGTTCGAGTCCAAATCAAATATGATGGAGTTTGTACCCTAACATCTCAGGCTCGCCGGTATTTGCTCCCATAGAGCCATGGGGGAGACTCAGTCCTGACTGTTATTCTTGGTGTGTTTGGAGCCAGAATGGTCTCTGGATTTGAGCTCGGATAATGACAAAAAGACAGTTGTGAAGTTATATTGGACTCCATGAGTGGGAGGTAGCGAGAAAGTTTGGTGACTCCCGCCCCACACGCGCTTCCCAGATGAGCAGAGAGTGCGTCCGCTGAGGCAACCCAAGATACAGACATTAGAGTATCCAGAGGTAGCTACTGATAGACATGAGCTTTGGGGCAGGACTCAGTTACTCAGGGACTGTAAACTATTGATCTCTTCCATCAGTGTTAAACGCTGCAGCACCATGGGACAGTGCTGTTATCCAGGGTTTTGTTCACTAGCAGATGTTGCAAGGAAAGGGCAGTTCAGTATTTTTCTTTTCCTCTGCCGCCCAGCAATCCTACGGTAGCATCAAGTTGCATACGGTGACAGGGCTATAGTTATAGGTCCAGCTCAGGGACCTTAGCATAAAGCATCATGTGGCACGTGCGTGATGAGACACAGGGCAAGGGAGAAGCAGGAGGGTTTTACCAGCAACAACTGCATCGTTAGGCCAACAAGTAGGGTAAGCAAACGTGGGTGACAGCATGTTATTTAGCGATTAGAATAGAGGGCTGGAAGCCAAACAGTATCGAGGAGTTATCAAGAGGGAATATCTGGCAACAGAAATGTCTGTGATGACAGATGGACAGACAGATGTAGCTGGAATCTCCGCTCATTTATATCAGGAATAACTTTAGACTTAAACCAGTGGAGGGAGATAACCATGAGGACCACAGCATCTGATGCCCGGCTCTGCCACTGACAGGTTAGATGACCTTGGGCAAATCACTTAGCCCTCTTTGAGTCCTGGTACCACCATCTGTAAAATGTAGATTATACCTGCCCACTTTTGCAGAGGGGTTATTATTGGCTCACAGGGCTTAGTTCATATTTGTGAAGGGCTTTAAGAGCCTCTGGTGGAAAGTAGTTTAGACGAGCAAGGGTTTTGTTTTTAGTACTACAGTTTATTGGAACAACTGTATACTTAGGAGAGATATTTAACAAGGTTTCAGGCACAGACTATAAAGAAGGACAAAGAATTTTTATTTCCATACTCACATTCTCAATCTGATTGAAACCTAACCTCACCACACAATTATGGGGGTTAGCAAAACCAGGCTGGTTATCCACTGTGTTAG
Organism: Caiman crocodilus; assembly: GCA_030014935.1. Classification (NCBI taxonomy): domain Eukaryota; kingdom Metazoa; phylum Chordata; order Crocodylia; family Alligatoridae; genus Caiman; species Caiman crocodilus. The sequence goes on along the minus strand of JAGPOW010000711.1, from coordinate 172,935 downwards.
AGTTATGCAATCCACACGTTACAGGGATATCAGGTTTTCCTTCATGTTAGATAGGAATGGCACTGTTGTAGAGAGCAATTTTATCTACACATGCAATAAAAACACTCTGAATAGGCTGAAGAAGCTAAGCAGACCTGGAGGAGCAAACATTGAGTGATTGTCATAGGTGACTCCATCCTGAGACATACAGAGGGTCCCATCTGTTGCCAGCACCCCTCAACACGCGAGGTCTACTGTCTCCCCAGAGCAAAGATTCAGGACGTGACGGGGATGATCCAGGCCGTGATCCAGCCCACCGATTACTGCCCCATGGTCCTAATCCACGTGGGCACTAATGATGTGACCAGGAGAAGCCCTGATCACCTGATGATGGGGTACCACAGTCTGGGGGGCATGCTGAAGGAGATAGGGGCACAGGCGGTATTCTCTTCTGTCCTAACAGTGAGCAGACATGGGAGACGACACGAGATTTGCATCAGAGAGATCAACTTGCAGCTTCGGGAATGGTGTCTCGAGGTGGGCTTCGGCTTCCTAGACAACGACCCACACATCAGGATGAGAGACATGCTCAGGTGCGATGAGCTCCACCTTTCCCCCAAAGGTAAGCGTGTGTTCTCTTCTAGGTTGGCAGATCACCTCCGGCGGGCTTTAAACAAGGGAAGGGGAAGACGAGGGCGGAGGAAGCCTCGGACCACTAAACCAAGCGTCACCCACAGAAACAGCCCAGCCTAGACTGACGACGAGCAGAACAAATATTCAGGTAAGCAGCAGGGGTAGTACTGAGATTAGGGGGCCAGTGCACACATCCTCAGGAGGTCTCAAATGCCTCCACACACATGCTCGTAGTATGGGGAACAAGCAGGAGAAACTTACCCTCCTGCTAGCTGACACCAAGCCAGACATAGTGGGGCTCACCGAAACGTGGTGGGACCCAACACACGACTGGGCGGTGAATATCAAGGGCTATAGGCTGCACAGGAGGGATGGGACAGGGAGGATGTGGTGCTCTACATCAAGGAGGAATACACATCCTCAGCCAGTAGCTCTGGGTCAGAGGAGGAGCACGCTGAAGTGCTCTGGGTTAGGATACAAGGAAGTCGAGGGGAAAGGGACTTAATGGTGGGGGTCTACTACAGACCACCCAACCAAGGGCAAGAGCTAGACTGGGATTTCTTAAGTCAGCTCACGGAGGCAGTTAGGTCAAAGGACGTGGTCATCATGGGTGACCTGATGATGGGGTCAGCCAAGTCTGACTGCTCACATAGGTTCCTAGCCGAGATACAGGACCTCCATCTAACCCAGGAGGTGCACAGCCCTGCCAGGGGAGACGCTTTGCTGGATCTGGTCCTGGCCACGGGCAATGACCTGGTGAGGGTCTGCGGGTGCTGGACTACCTGCGCGGCGGCGATCATCGCCTGCTGGAATTCACCATCCAGCACAAGGTGCCAAAGGCCTGAAACAAAGCAGCAGCCCTGGACTTCAGGAGGGCGGACTTCAGTGAGGAAAGGAGACTAGTTGGGGAGGCACTGAGGTCCTGGAAGGGAGAGGAGTCGGGGGTCCAAGAAGAGTGGTTGTTCCTTAAGGAGACGATCCTCCAAGCCCAAAGGGAGGTAATCGTGATGGATCAAAGGGGGCAAGAGGGCGCAAAAGCCCCGATGGCTCACCAAAAGCATACAGGAACATCTGGCTAAGAGGGAGGTGTACTCCCAATGGCAGGGAGGGGCCATCACCAGGGAGGGCTACACCGCGGGTGCTCGGGGCTGCAGGGGGACGGTCAGGAAGGCCAAGGCGGAGATGGGGCTGGGACTAGCGCCCTGGATCAAAGACAACAAGAAGTCCTTTTTTAAATATACAGGGGGTAAAAAGAAGGTATCGAGTAATGTGGGGCCTCTGCGGGACACGCTAGGAAATCTGGTCGTCGCACCAGACAACAAAGCTAACCTATTTAACAATTTCTTTGCCTCCATTGTTCTGAGCAGGGACTGGGTTACACCCCGCACCAGGACCCCCATAGGCCCCAAGGGGAGGCGCACCGAGGCCTAGGGTCAGAGAGGACCTAGTCAGGGAACTTCTGGAGGGACTGCATGTATTTAAATCAGCTGGTCCTGACGGTCTCCACCCCAGAGTGCAGAGGGACCCCTGGCATGGCTTTACGAGCACTCGCGGTGCTCTGGTGTGGTGCCAGAGGACTGGAAAAGGGCCAATGTGATCCCCGTTTTCACAAAAGGGAGGAAGGAGGACCCAGGAAACTATAGGCCAGTTAGTCTTTCCTCGATCCTGGGGAAGCTTTTTGAGAGAATTATCCTGGTGCGTGTCCGTGAGGGGCAACAGGGGAGTGCGTACTCGGGGCAACCAACACGGGTTCATTAGAGGCAGGTCCTGTCAGACCAACCTGGTGGCCTTCTACGATCGGGTCACAACATCCTTAGACGCAGGGGTAGCAGGGGACGTACTCTTTCTGGGCTTTAGGAAGGCCTTCGACACTGTCTCTCACCCCATCCTCATTAAAAAACTAGGGGACTGTGGTGTCGACACCTACAGTCAGATGAGTCACTAACTGGCTGAGGGCCACACCTAGAGAGTGGTGGTGGATGGGTCATTTTCAACCTGAAGGGATGTGGGCAGCGAGTTCCCCAAGGCTCAGTCCTTGGGCCCGCGCTGTTCAACATCTTCATCAGCGACTTGGATGAGGGGGTGAAAAGCACTCTGTTCAAATTCACAGATGACACTAAGATGCAGGGGGGAGTGGGCACGCTAGAAGGGAGGAATAGGCTGCAATCGGACCTGGACAGATTACAGGGGTGGGCAGATGAGAACAGGATGGGTTTCAATGCTGACAAGTGCAAGGTGCTGCACCTGGGGAGGAAGAACTAGCAGCACACCTACAGGCTGGGGAGCTCCCTTCTCGTCAGCACAGAGGCAGAAAAGGATCTTGGAGTCATTATTGACTCCAAGATGAACATGGGCTGCCAGTGCCCCACAAGAGAAGGCTGAATGGGGATCTAGTGGCCTGGTACAAACTAGTCAGAGGGGACCAGCAGGCATTGGGGGAGGCTCTGTTCCCCCGAGCGCTCCCAGGAGTGACTAGAAATAATGGTCACAGGCTGGCAGAGGGTAGATTCAGACTAGACATCAGGAGGCGCGACTTCACAGTCAGGGCAGCTAGGATTGGACCCAACTTCCAAGAGAAGTGGTGCTGGCTCCTACCCTGTAAGAGGAGGCTGGATGAACACCTTGCTGGGGTTGTTTGACCCCAGTACTCTTTCCTGCCATGGCAGGGTCAGACTTGAGGATCTACTCAGGTCCCTTCCAACCCTACAACTATGAAACTATGAAACACTGGGTGAGGGCTAACGTACATAGATTTTTTTTTTAACGTACAGTCCTTTTTTGGTAAATCTTACTAATCCCACAGATGAGCCAGCAGCATCTGAGCACCTCGCCCTCCTGTGTTTCTTCACTGCCGGCCAGCCTGCCATGAGCTGAGACACGTAAACCCAGCTGTGAGCACCGTGTTAACGGTCAGCTAAGCCAATCCCATCATCTCCAGCCAACAATGAGGTTTTGCTTTTTTGCTGACTAAAGTCCTTCATGTGATTAAATGAAAGCAGCATCAGGAGACACGATTACGGAAAGTGAGAAAAGCCTGGGCTTGTAATTCAGCTGGATGTTGTGACATGCTTCCTGGGTGGAAGATAGGAAATGCTATGGGATTTCACCCTGGTGAGATAACAGGGCTGCTTGCTCATCTCCTAATACCATCACACCCAGAGGCTATGCACGTGCTTTACCAAGAGTCTGAAATCAGCTCTTCTGCCGCTAAGGGTCCAATCCAATGCAATGAGATTTCCCCCTGGTTTCAATGGGAGTTGGATCAATTATCAATATTCAACATTTACAGTGTTGTAAGGCTTTAAAGAGGATTAGTTAAGGCTCCATTGTGCTAATTAACCATTAATATATATTATTTGCAATGTGGGAGTGCCTAGCAGCCCAGGCCACTGGCCTACAGAGAGACTGCCAGCTGCTCTTTTGCTTTAAACCTGAGCGTAAGATAGACAATGGGCAGACACAGAGAGAATGAGGAGCTCCAGGAAGCAATAAGATTATAAGATAGAGTAGTCTCCATGCCCAGAAGCCTAAGCATTGACCTAGAGAGGAGTCCTGCTCAGAGATGATGCCCAGGTTATGGACCTTAGTGCCAAATAAGATGGTGGTGCTTGACACAGTGTTTGAGAGGAGAGGTAGCGGGGAGGGCTTTGGTGGAAGGGCGAAGAGCTCTGTATCAGCCGTATTAAGCTTGGGCTAATAGCGAGAGAAAAGGCTGAGATTTTTGTCTGTACAGGAGTCAGGTGAGAAGAAAGGTACCATGAGGGGAGTCACCGGCACGGAGAGTAGCTGAAATTGTATCTGTGTCGAGATTACCCAGCAAGAGTGTGAAGAGGGAGGTACACACACGATGACCAAGCTTTGTGAAATCTTCCCATGAAGCTGGAGGGACGACTGGGTGGATCCTCCAAAGAGACAACACAAGGAACAGGAAAGAAGTGATACCCGAGAGGTTGGAGTCAGGGAAGCCAAAGGACGATAAAACGGCAAAAAAACCCATGCGTGCCGTGAGGTTCCCGCTGTCAAAGGCAGCTGTCGGGTCAAGGAGAATGGGGGCAAGCGCAGGTTCACAGCGTGGGCTATGAACAGGTCCTCAGGCACTTTGCTAAGAGCAGTTTTGGTGGAGCAACGAAGAGCAAGAGCTGGAGTGGAGAGACGCCAACGGAGGTTGTAGACAGCGCATGCTCCAGGGGAGGGCATAGGAAGGTGGGGCAGCAATGAGAGCAGAAGCTAGGGTCAAGGACACTTCTTTTTTTTAGATGGCAGAAACTCAAGTGCATAGCTATTGAGAAGGCAAGAGCCCAAGGGAGTTTGAGAGGTTAGGGAGGAGGGAAACGAGAGTGAGTGCGGGGGAGATCAGGAGAGAAACTTCTGCATCTGTGCTGGAGGACAAGGAGGGGGCAGTTGTAGGAGGGGGTGAGGAATGAGACAAGGCCACCTTGTATTTGACCCTGCTTCTCTCGCTAGAAGCTGAGCCCTGTTCATGCCTGCTGCTGGGTCAGGACTGAGGGGCAAGGGGACTGACCAGGACAGGACAGCGGTGGGACTCAGGGGCTGAGCTGCAAGGGAAGCTCGCGCGGCCCTTGCACGTGAGCTGGCCCGAGACAGTTTTCTGAGTCATTAACTGTCATGCAGCAAAGCTGCGCAGCTTGAAAGGGAAAGCATGGAGGAAGACTTTTTTTCACACTGGCCTATCGCTCCCATTTCCCCCTCCTTACCCAGTGTGTAATTTACTGCTCTGACAACGCAGGGGCAGCAACGCTCAGCACCAAGGGGAGCACGTCTTCCTCAGAGCGAGACGCATCATCCGAACAAGAGCAAAGCAACCATCGGACTGGGAACGGGAACGGTCCAGGTCTGCCTCTCGTCCTGCCACCAGTGTTCACGGCCAGCTGAATGCACACCTGGCCCGCTTAACATTTCAGCAGGACAACACGTCCCCAAGGGACAGCGTCCAGAAGCCGAGGTCTGACAAACTGATTTTGGAGCCAATCAATCAGGAGCCATTTCTTCCTGAAGTTACACTTGCTACAACCCCCCCGAGCCTCTGTCTCTGTGCGATAACCAGGGCCTGCTTGCTGCCTTGCCATGCTTGTGGGTCTCCTTCAGGTCTCGGATGATCCCCCAGATGTGCAGTTGCTGGCTTCCCCGAGGTCAGTGTGAAGTGCAGGCCATAGCAGAATCTGGGCCTTCAACTCGCACGCTTTCCACATGCCAAAGAGGAGCCTCTCCAGCACACTTCCGGCATCTCCACGTGACACGCCAGAAGTGGGAAGGGAATCGACTCCCCTGCTTTGTATTATGGAGCAGATCCACCAGCAACCAGTGGTCAAAGTGCCCCGGCCGTCAGTGCCGGCTGGGCAAGTAAACCTGCTTGAATACCCTCTTCCCTTAAGCCCTCAGACCAACTTCAGATGCTTCCTCAGCCTGACAAAGGGAATTTATATCCGAAAACTTGCAAGGAAGAATTTGTCCAACTATTTGAGTTGGTCTAATAAAAGATACCAGATTTACCCAAAGAACCTCGTCTGCCCGTGTCCTCAGACCAACACGGCTGCAACCTCTGCCCCTGTAGCTTCCCTCCAGGAACCCAGAGAGCAGGGCCTTCAACACTTCTCCATGGCATCATCAATCCACGGAAGCCAGTTAATTAAGCCCCCTGATATCCCTGTGAAGTCAATCCCAGTTGCTCTCCCCAGGTGGGGAAGCTGCAGTCAAGCCAGCTAAAGCTTGCCTTGATTTTGGACCGCTGCTGGGAGAAGCCTTGAAGCCTGTGGCTCAGCGGTGCTGAGCTCCCAATCCCCACCCTCCTCGAGAAAAGAATCCCAAGCAAATCCTTTTGCAAGCCAACAGCCGGAGGACCTGGCTCTGAAGATGGTGCCGGCACAGCGGGGAAGGGCCTCCCCCTGCTCGCACGTGCCAAACCCAACAATACGCTGGCGAGGCTGCTCTCAAGCACGCCAGGGGACATGGGTCCTGAGAGCTGTCGTGATGAGCAGCCTCTGGAGGGGCTTTCTTGGCATGCTGCTGGGTCTGCTGAGTGTGAGACGGATGGGTGGTGCATGCTTGAGAGCAGCCTCCCCAGAAGCAGTGGGGATGCAGCGTAAGCATCTGGGTGACGCAGGAGCTTGGCTGGAACGGAGAAGCAGCAGTTCAGACCTGACGTGGGGGGGGTCTTTGCAGAAATTCGCAGGGCTGTCAGCATAGCTAAGCCAACGCAGCCCTAACACGTGCTCACGGTGCTGCTTGGAGACTTATAGTGCCTCCTGAGCTAGAAGTACCACACTCCCTACAACCACTGGCCAGAAAATGCTTCAAAAGCTGCAACCACGAGGCTCTTAGTAGTGGGCCCACTTTAGCTTCCCATTGGGCCACTGCAGAAGCAACCCGCGTTGGGCCACGTGATCAGACGAGCAAAGGTCGCTATTGCCATGGCTCGTAGGAAGCAGGACTGATCCTCGGTCCTCGCAAGCCATCTCCTCCAACCTCTGTTCTAGACACAGACATCCCACCCTTGGGCTGGAAGGGCTCTCCAAGGTCATCTAGTCCAAGCCTCTGCACAGATGCAGGGCATGCTGTTCCTGGCCCAGCCCAGACAGATGCATTGTTTTTGGAAACCTCCAGGGAAGGAAATCCCACAGCTTCCCCCGGGAAGTTGGTTCCACCACCCTGCTGCTCTTGGAGCTGAAGGAACATCTCCCTTAACGTGCTTCCTTGCTGGGCTGGATCATGCTGCGCAGGTTGCAACTTGAATCTCTTAAAACTTGGATTCTTTTTAATGGGAAGACGCAGCAGCAGCCGCCAGGTCCAGATGACGCTCATCTCACCCAGAGAATGAACTTTTGGTAACTGTGACCCACACCCGGGTCATAGTGCGGCCAGGAAAGAGCAACCCGTCTGTTACCGGTGTCCGATGTGTCATGCCCTTGTTGCAACTTGTCTTCTGCTGTTGCCTCCAAGGCCTTCCTTCCTCCATATGTCACGGGAAAGAGCCACATGTCCCACAGCCCGATGACACGGGAGAGCAGTCCTGACTCAGTCCGGAGTTGCAGAGCTGTCAAAAGCATCTCACAGCCTCCCAGCTCGCCGGGGCCCGGCTCTTTGTTTTTGCACAGGGCCGCATTGTCCCTTCATGCATTTCTGCACTTGCCTTATGACAGGAATGTGCCGGGCTCTCTAGCAATGAGAAATCGAAGCGGGTCTAAACTCCAAGTTATTACTAGTCTCGCTCTGTTTGTTCAGGTGTAAATAAACACTGCAGGTGATAAATCCGATCAGGAAAGTGCCTCACCAGAGACGATTAACCAGCTGGGTTAATGGAGCGACAGGGCCCCTTCCTGACGCAGATGGCACCATCTCACGTTATGATTTGCTGCTCAGTCTAAAGGACTTCAAGAACTATCATCTTACGGTGATTACTCGTAATGCACCTGAGACAGGCCTTTGAACTTGCCGGGAGCAAGAAGTCCTGCACTTTGCCCCACCATGAGGCAGCACCAGTGGACGTGTGACCTTTGCAGTGAGAGGTCTCCCTGGTGCACTGCTCCTGGTCCAGGAGTGGGTCGTTCAGGCCTGCTCTGCTGGTGGGTTGTTCTGCAATGGGGCAGCTGTCCTGAGACCCATCAAACACCCGTCCGGTGGACCCCGCAAGCAGCTGCCAAGTGGTGGGAAGTTTGGATCATTTCCAACCTGCGCTGGCTTTAAAGCGGTGCCCAAGGGATGAGGCAAGGAGTAGGGCTGATGAGGGGCTGCGGGAAGCGGGGCCCCAACCCAAGACCTGCCCAGCCCAAGCTTCGCTTTCATGTGGAGTAGCTAGGGAAACCCCCGCCCTACGTGCCTGCCAGGGCCTGCAGTGGAGCGCGGACATGCCTGGGGAGGTGGGCGAAGTCGCCCAGGTCCCCGGGCAGTCGCGAAGCCTGAGGGCTGCTCTGTCGCGTCAGGACTACGCCACCTGCTTGAGCCGCGCTGGGTCCCACGGCTCTCCGCTGCCATCACATCTGAGGCTGCAGCGTGCCACAGATCACGAATTCCCAGCAGGTGAAAGGGCCCAGGGACGGGGGAGGGACTGACGGCATGGCCAGAGCCCTCCAGGCGGCTGCGGGCGACCTCCCAAAGCACCAAGGGGGGTCCAAAGCAGCTGAACCCGGGCCCTCTGGGAATCATTAACCCATGCGTCTGGCTGCCCTGCCTGCTCCTGGCTTTGCTGCGTGGCTGACTGCTCTGGCGCGGCGGCTTTGCCTTGCTGAAGCTGCAGCCTGCCGAAGCCCCCGTGAGCCTCAGGGGCATTCACAGCGGGGTTATCTCGCCACGCCAAATAACTGTCGTTCTAATTATATGTTGGCTTCAAAGTCTGAAAGACCCGCTGCTCAGAGATAAGCAGTGCGAGTCCGCACCGGAGCCGTGCTCCCTATCGGGCCTCGGCCACGCCTGTCGGTGCTCCCGCCAAGGTGCTGGGCTGGATGCCCGCCTCTGCACAGCAGGGGAGAGCGCAGGTGGGCTGGAAAGGAGGTGTTTGCATTGCAGTGGCGCCGTGGGGCGAAGGGGACGGCAGAGCTGCCATTCACAGCTCTGCCAGTGAGGCCCCGTACCATCTTGGCCAGCTCCCTTAAGCTTCGCATGCCCTAGACGCACTGAAGAGAAAAACCCAGCTCCGATTTCCCTCTGGCAACTCCAGAACGACTCCACAACAGCTGCACCCGCGTCCGCCCGTGCAGAAAGCCCAGGCCCCAAGGCACTTGAAGGGAAGGAGAGTCTCCACAAGCTGTCAGAGGTACAGGGCTCAGGACACACACGCATGCAGTTCTGCTTCCGTGCAGGCAAGGGCAGTCGTGCCCTTGCACACCCAGCCCGCTGTTCCTGGCGTTGCAGGGGATCCTGAAGCTCAGTGCAATGCCTAGAGGTCTGCCGGGGAAAGAAGCCAGTGAAAGGGGCTGGCCTTTCATCCGCCGGCTCAGCGGTTGCATTGTGTGTGAAGGGGATTCACACCTCCGCCATCTCCAGCTGAGCCGCAGTTCACCTGCCCTGCCCACGCGCCAGCGGGAGGCCTTTGAAGGAGGGCTTTTGCTTTTCCAACACCCCGAGTGACACCCAGAGCAGCACAGTGTGAAGTTCTTGGCCAGGCGCCGGGCTGGCGTGCGTCTCACTCGGAGGGGAAGCAGGAATGACCTCCTTCCTCTTGACAGCGAGAGCCAAGAGGCTGCAGGCTCCTAGGCTCCCAGGGCGTGTACCTACCTTTCCAGCTCTGTGCCAGGACGCAACGCGGAGCCTGCAGGTAGCCAGGCTGGGGGTTTCTACACCTGCTTCTCCACCAAGGGCCAAGAAAACTGCGGCTGTGCAGTACAAGCTGCCCCCGGGACTGCTGTCACCCCCTGCTTAAGCCCCAGGGCACTGCTGGCTGTCCCAGAGATGCGTGGTCGCTTCGCGCTCCACCAGGGATGTGCTGATGATGCGAGTCCCCGCAGCCTGGCAATGCTTTGAGGGTTAGCCTAGGCAGGCTTGTCCCTGAGCGCCTGCGCGACGGGACGACAGTGCCACGCTCGTGAGCATCCACCGGGTCCAATGACTCCAGGACTGAGCTGGCGGGAAAATCGGATATACAGCTGAGTGAGGGCCACGCGGCTGAGTCGCCGTCCCGGGCAGGCCCTGCTGCTATGGACAAGCGCTTGCTGAACAGCGAGGCACAGGTGGACGTGCTCGTGGACCCCCCAAGGCTACAGGGCAAAAGAAATTCCAGCCTCTGCTATTGCACTGCTTAACGGGCACCGCGCTGGCTCCTAGTCCTGGAGCCGAAACAGTTCTGCCCTAATTTAGGAGCTCGGTCACAACAACAGCAGGGAACTGGACTGATGACACAGGGGGTCCCTTCCAACCCTGCGTCGACAGGAGCAGCGGGCAAGCAGCCCGAAGAGCCGGGGACAAGTGCTGCGCCCCACTTGGAGCCCTTGGGAAAGCAGAAAACCCAGAGCAAACACAAGGGAGTTTGATGCTGAAGGTGCTAACATCTGCAAACTGCTGCCAGCTGGACAGGGCAGGCACTGGCACGGACGTGAATTTATGCCTAAAAATGTGTCAGCCCCAGGACGCGGAGGCCGCATGGGGCGTGCACTCTCTCTAGCGCCTTGCATCCGAGTTTCCCTTCGCGCCTTGCGGTCACACCCCGCAGTTCATGCGAGAACAGATGTGCTTGCTGGGTCCCCGCTGCCCTGCAACGCGGCAATGCCTCCAAAGACAATTTGTGGAAGTGCTGGTTCCCAGGGAAGAATTGTGCCCCGGGGAATCAGAGGCAGCTGGCTGCATCCTGTGCCTCGGCCTCTGGCAGGAGACTGTTTCCTCGGGAGC
>JAGPOW010000711.1:104140-115726 GCA_030014935.1 Caiman crocodilus | reverse complement strand
GTACTTGGCTGGGGTCCTGTGACCCCAGCACTCGTTCCTGCCATTGGCGGGGGGTCAGACTAGATGGCCTGCTCTAGGCACCTTCTGACCCTAGTTACTATGAAACTATGGAGACTCTTGGAGGGGACAGGACCACGCATGCAGGTCCTAGCTTCAATGTCCGGCCCAATGCACCACACACCATTGCCCAAAGTCGTGGTCTTTTCTTTGAAGGGTGCCGTGCAAGTATTAGCACTGCTAGGCGTGCAAATACCTGCGCATGGTTCACAGATATTTCGAACAGGAACCCAAGGGCCAGAACCATTCTGCCCTGCAGCGGTCTCTTTGCAACAGAAGATTTGGGCTATTATTTTTATGTAGCCAAGAAAGGCGTGCAAACCCAGAGCTGGCATTTTCCAAAGTGCGGGAGCCTGCGTCTAACACGGTTGAGAACTGCAAACCTAACTAAAGGAGCGGCGTATGGGCACTTCATGGGTTGTCTAAGTGAGCCTGGTGGAGGGGGAGATGCCCGTTTCCCTTTCTCCCAGTTGGTGCTGGGGCTAGGTCTTCTCACTTCACTCCCCATGGCTCCTTGTTCAGTCCCCTGCTTGAAAATAGTCCATAACTTTCCCTCTTTGTTGTTGTTTTTTTTGTTGCATGCACCCCTCCTGCTCCTCATCCTCTCCCTTGTACCAAAAGCCAAAGCAAAATGCCAGGGGCTTGTATGCATGAGCAGAGCCCAGGAAAACTGAAATGAGGGCTAATGTGTAGGGGTTGCTCTACGTTCCCTTTAGGTCTTCCAGCTTAGGGGAAGACTAACTCCTTTCTCCATTTCAGTCACAAAAACCAGAGGTAGAAAAGACCCATCAGGAGGACTTTCTATAAGGGACAGCGTGGTGGTGGGCAGAGAGCTGGCTGACCATGGCAGACTCATTTTCTTCCCTGTCTCCTGCTAAATTATTTTCAAGACAGAGAACGATGCCGATAGGATGCCTCCCTGGAGGTGCGAGGGGTTCGAGCGCTTGCAAAAGGACAGGAACATAAATCCGCGGGACCAGATTCGAGTTTCAGGTATAGACCTGGAGTAATTCTGCTTGCTTTAGTTGAGTTACTTTAGTCTCAGTTTGTAAAATGAGAAAGGGGGAGGTCATTTACCAAGGTTCGTGGCATCCTCTCCTGCCCACATTGCTGGGATCAAGCGTGGCTGCCGTCCTGCCTGGGGGAGAAGGCACGATGGCTAGAATAATTTTCCAGCTGTTTTCGAGCAAGCTCTCTGTAGCGCCCAACAGCTGGTCCGGGTGCTGAACTTTAAGAAGCATCAACTTTGGGTCCTTTGCCCCCGTCCTTTGGCGGGCAGGGCAAAACGAACTCGTTTAGCGAGTCGTGAGCTCAAGAAACATCGGATGAATTAAGCTGTCACCTAGGAAAGTTTATGACTCTCTGAATGGGTTCATCTGTAAAGCGCCACCCTCCCCTGCTCTCTATTAGGCAAGGCCTTCGATTCGTGGGAAAAAAGCTAGATCTGGGCGACGGGGACGAACGAGCGAGCGGATAAAAGACTGGGAAGCAAAGACCTTTGCCACAATGTGATACCGTGTGCACGCACGTAGCGTATTATTCTGCTTGAACAGGCGGACACTGGAGTTTTAAGTACATTTAATTCATGCTAAATATCCAGTTCAGCGTGGCCCTTCCTTTCTTTGCTCCTCTGGCACGTGAGACGCCGTTCCTGTGAATCCTTCCAGCACAATGAAAGCGTTGCTGTCTCCAGCACCTACATTATAGGAAAGTTATTTCTGGATCATTGACTCTGGCTGTGAACAATTTATATTCGGAAAGGTCTCCGTGCCGATACAGTGACCATATCCTTGCCATGCTCCCATCCTCCCTTTGCTGGTGCTGAAGTGTGTGCTGGCGGCACACCTGCCTCCGGTATGCAGGACTTGGAAGATGTGTAAGGAATTAGGCAAGCGATTATGAGAAGAGAAAAGATGGTTTCATAATGCAGGCGGTTCCCTCCATCCCTCTCTCACAGAGCTCGTAGGTGATGCTAGACAACGTACTCATGCCAAACTTTTCACGGGCACCCCCTAAATTCTCCATTGCACATTTTCTGGGGGCCAACTTGGGGCTCTCCAGTCTGATTTGCAGAAATGCCGAGCGCTTGCAGCTGCAAATTAAATCAGCAGTGACTTTGAGCGTTTCACGTGCTATCAAAAGGTTAAGTACGTCGAACAATATGTCCGTAGGTGTCTTAAATTGAGGACCCAAAATGAATGGACACCTTCGACCTTTATGTTTGAGCCTCAGTTTTCCCTCTGCAAAATTAGGACAATACCACCTCAGCTCACTGTTCTCAGTGGGAGCAGATGGCAGGACAAGGAGCAATGGGCTCAAGCTGCAGCAAGGGAAGTGGAGCTAATTAGCCCAAGCTGAGCTTGGATATTAGGAAAAACTCAGGAGGAGGGTATTAAAACATTGGACCAGGCTCCCCAGAGAGGTGGTGCAGTCTCCATCCTTGGAGGGTTTGAAGCCCCGGGTAGACAAAGCCTTGGCTGGGATGATGCAGTTGGGGCTGGTCCTGCTTGGAGCAGGGGGCTGGACTAGATGCAACCTCCTGAGGTCCCTTCCACCCGCATTTTCCAGGACTGTGTGGAATTAAATTCCTTGATATCTCTGAAAGGACGAGCACTACAGAAAAACCCACAACAAGGCGAATTCTGTGAAGCTGGAGTAGTCCGAGTGCAGTTCATAAGGCCCAGGGCCGCACCGTGGACACACTCATAAAAAGTCGGGCTGGAAGGGCTCTCAGGAGGTCACCTAGTCCAGATCCCCGCTCAAGGCAGGACCGGAGCCATCCCGGACAAGGTTTTGTCAACTCTGCTTTTAAAAACATTTAATCTAGATAAAATAAATATTGCATAGCTGTTCATTCAACAAGACCTGCCTGTCCTGCACACTGAATGAGGCAGGGATCTCATGGAAAACACATATAATTTGCCATTATGAGTCAATACGCATGCACGAGAGAGACAAAGTGAAGGTAATTCAGGTACTTCCTGACATTTGGGCGTTTGATTTTGAAACACAAGCATTCCAGTAATGCAGTTTTAGCGTGTCAGATGCCTCAGGTCGGTACGGTACTGATACATATATAATTGGTAGCACATGGGGTCCTAATGAAAAATGTGGAGTGATGACCTTTGGGATACTTGTCTAATAAGGGATTGGAAAAGCACATATTTTTCTGTTGACTGAGCTTGGCCGCAAAGAAAGCAGGAGTTTGTACAAGGCCTCCATATGATCAGCAATACAGCATTCTGGTATGCGTGGTCACGGATGAACTTGGGAATTGCCCTCTTCGGTGCAATCAGTGGTCCACCATCCCAGACAGATCGCGGCAGACAGGTAATCGTCATCAATGCTCAATGTCCGGTTGGGAGGAGGTTTTCTTCTTCTCCTGTCTCTATACCACAGTTGACCATTTTGTGTTATACACGCTTGTGCTTGTTGATTGTGCTTTGCAAGATTTTGCATCGTCCATGCGCTTTCGAGCAGCGGTCATTGCAGGCCACAATCAGAGCCAAAGGGCTGAGGCCAGGGTAGGAGGAGCGCCCTGAGCTCACTGACCCCCGAGAGCATCCTCCCCACTTCCCTGTAACCGCAAGGCACAGCAGGCAGGGAGGTGCCCTGAGGGGCCAGAGCGGGCGAGCAGGATTACTCGGGGTGACACGGCCGCCCTCGGGGGCTGTCCTGCGACAAGTGTGAGCCAGGAGTGCGCTCTTGCTGCCAAAAACCCAACAGCCTCCTGGGCTGGGCCAACAGGAGAACCACTTCCAAGGCAAGGGACGTGGCTCTTCTGCTCCGTTCAGCACTTGTGTGGCCTCCCCTGGAGCGCCGTGCCTGGTTTTGGGTCCTGCACTTCACGGAGGGTGCAAACAGGCTGGGAAGAGTCCAGTGGGGAGGGATAAAAATGACCAGGGGCCTGGAAGCAGGACTTCTGGGAAAGGATGGAAGAACTAGGGCTGCCCAGGCTGGGGAAGGGAAGACTGATGACTGTCCCCAATACCCGAAGGGTGAGTATAGGGAGGATGGAGACGGGCTTTTCTCTGCAGCCGTAGGGAACATGACTTGGGGCAATGGAAACTGAGGCTGGAGATGAGGAGGAGCTTTCTGACACCAAGGGTGCTCATGCATCGGACCAGGCTGCCCAGAGAAATTAAGGCATCTCCATCCCTGGAGCTTTTTAAGAGCAGATTGGACAGATGCTTGCCTGGGCTGGGTGAGTCAGAGATGCCCCTGCCTTGACCAGGGAGCTGGGCTAGATATCCCCATCTAGTGCCTTCCAGCACCTCTTTCTTATGATCCTAGAATAGAAGCTGAGACTCTGTTATTTTTCTGGAGCCCGTGGGAGGCAAACCCATGCAGAAACTCTTGCAGCGACTTCCTCTCCCCGGTACCCGATTTGCATGTTGTAGCAAGGGATGAGCTTGAAACTGAGACAAAAGCCCCAAAAAGGAGCAAATCTCGAGCGACCACGTTATGACACCTGGCACCTGATGTGAGCACCAATCGCTCCGAACAGAGCCGTGGCTGTCCGGGGGCTGCTCTCCGCCGCGGCTCAAGCTGCGGCTCGCAAAAGCCGAACACCTCAAAGCAGCTGCAGCAAATGAAGGCTCGGGCCTCGCTGCCTTTTGTCATTGTCTCCGGCAGTCGCTCGGCGCCCTATTTTAAGCCCCGTGGAGCCGATCTCCCATCTCCAACGTCCCTACGTCAAAATGTAATGACTTTTTAAAATTTTCCACAAAGCTGAGACATCCATCTCGTGCTCCACAGCTCAGCTAGATGGAGCTAACAAGGCACAAGTGCTTTAAATCCCGCTTCGCCTTTTCTGACTTTGAACTCCCTCTCTTTTATTTTCCCCTGTCTTGAAAGGGGCTGGGCTAATTAGCTGGCACCCAGGTAAGACAAAAATAAGTATGGCATCGCCTTTTATGCAAGCGCGATACCAGGCCTGTGTCCTTACGTTATTATGGCTTAAAGATCCCCTTCCTCATCAGTAGGCTGTAGGGCCGTGGCTCTCAACAGGGCTGTCGCAGCACCCTGGGGCGTCCTTCTGAGGGTGCCATCGGGCACGAGGAGATTAGCACGTGCTCTCGCCCCCCTGGCTGCCATGCAAGGAGGTAAGCGCCGGCTGGTCTCCAGCGGGCTCCCCGGTCCCTGCCGCGCTGCTCTGCCAGGAGCTGAGTGCTCACTCCTCTTCCCCCCACCTCTCGTGCCCTTTTGCCATGAATTAAGCGCTGCCGTGAATACATCAGTCGTTGAGATGGGGTGCTGCTCGGTTCCCGGGAGTTATGGAGGGGCGTCGGGAGCACAGAAAGGTTGAGGACCATTGCTATGGCATCGTGCTTCCCTTTTCTCACCTTGACTTGCGTGGCTTCGAAGTGGCCCAGATCCGAGCCACCGGTGGGAGCTCCCCTGTGGGAAGTGGGAGAAGTGGCTTCGACTCCCTCCCCAGGCAGTGGAAGGCCTAGATCCCAGGTGTCGCACTCGCTGGGTCAGCGCTCTGCACGGCCCCCGGCAGACGTTACACTTAGGACACAATGAACCAGTTCAGCATGTCTTGAGTCGTAGCCTGGCCACGGGCTCATGCCATTAATGGTGCCATAAAACAGGGAGTAAGGCACAAAATGATTACACCACATGTATGATCCCTTGCGGCGGGACCCCGCTGCCCCTTAAATTGAGCATGCAGCTGGCGTGCTCCCCCGGCTGGGTGTCCCGGGCAGTTCACGGGTGCTCCCCAAGGCCGGAGTCCTCTTTTCTTCTCTTAAAAGCACAACCACGCCAATGCAATCTCCTCCCGGATAGCTCCGTGCAGGACTTGGGGTACGTTTCCACTGAACGGTGCGGCGCGGCGCAGCGATGCCCAAGCGGTTCCCGATGAGCCAGCTCAGGGACAGGGACCAGAATAGCCCCGGGAGCAGAGAGCTCCCCGCCGACCGATGCGCCCTGCTGAGAGGCTTTCAGTACTTGGGTTGTCTCGGATGGCACAGCATCAGGTATCTCCCTGCCGCAGCGCTTCGTAGAGTCGCGCTGAAAGTGTTCATCCCCTAACTGAAGGAGGAGCGATGGTCTGTCTGTAACAAACGGCTCTGCCCAGCGGTTTACAGGGTGATTGAGATCAATGGCTGCTTGCGGAAAGAGAAGAAATACAGTTTTGAGCTTTCTGAATTTAAAAAAAAAAAATCACTTCCCTTCTCATTTAATTAGGTTTCTGTCCCTCAGTCTATGTAATATTGATAATCCTGCTGGTCTTCCAGTCTTCTATGAATAGCAGAGCAGGGGAGAATTAAATGAATGCTGGGGACAGCAAACAGGGAAAAATACACTTTAAAAGGTTTCTGATTGTATTATTAAGCAGCAAACATGGCATCGACCCATTCGTCTTCTCCAGGCAACCTTTCAGTGATATATAACGCCGTCACAGCTTTTAAGCACACCAAATTATGTCCCAGTGATATTTCACGATCCCTAAATGTTAATTTTCGGATCATTTTGGCTTTCCTTCCCCCGTGTTATCGCTTTACCTATATATCTTCCAAAACAAATGAATTGTCTCAAACGACTATGAAAGCCAGCTGCATTATTCATCGTAGGCCAGAGACGCCGTTGGTGTAAATCCTTACCGTGCCATTGACTTCTGCAAAAAGGTTGGTGGAGCGATGATAATTTATACCAGCAGGCTCCACATCTCCAGTGTTTCGAGGTACGGGCTCCATCTCACATGGCACCGATCCAGCAAAGCTCTTAAGCACATGCCTAACTTCAAGCCTGCAAACAGCTCCAAGGAGCCTTAGTGGTTTGCTGGATCGAAGCTCGACTTCTCGTGCGGGTTGCAGGACTCGGGCTCGCCCGTGCGTTTTCAGCATTTGTCACGCGACGCCGTGGGAGCGCTGCTTGGCGTGGGAAAACATTGGCATATCTCCTCTCTTCTCTAAGGCAGGAGCTACGTGTTCCCCAACGCAAGAGTACGGAGGAGCAACAATGATTTAAATCTAACACCTCCTGTGTTGACAACCTCTTTAATGGGCCATTGATTTTGTGTGCGCTCGTGAATTTTTATCATATTTCTATGGATTGTTTCCCTAAGCATTTATTTAGTACATCCCTTGTTACTAAATACCTTACACTGCTAGGGAATATTCAGTCCTTCCACTTTTCCTTTGGACATTTCTGAAAGTATTTCTGCTGCCATGTTTCTATTCCCTTTGGGGACAAGACACGCATACACGTGCACACGCAATACTACAGTATACACGATTGTCCATTACACAGGCTTGCTTTTTTGGTTCGATGCAAGGCAGATAAACCCAAACCCTCCTTTTTAAGGTATAGGCACCAACAGCGGCCAAAAGTTTCAGATTTGGGGAAGATTCACTTTTTGGATGCCCAACGTGATACACCCGAGGGCTGTGTCCAGATGAGTGTGGCCACGTGGCAGACCCATCTGCGGGACCACACGCCGCACATTCAGGCATTCCCTGCACTGATAACTTGCAGTGGGGGGGGTCGACCCCGGGAGAGCCAGAGGCCAAAGAAACCTGCATGGAAAAAAGCGGGGCAGCCCAGCATGCGCCGCCCAAAACCGGCCTGGCCACTCAGAGCCATGCTCCAGCTGTTGACCAGGCTACCAGCTGCAGGAGCACCATAGCTGCAGCTTCCCCAGCCCCCAAGACCCCAGGTAAGGAATAGTTGCTGGCCCCGGCCTCCCCCACCCCACCTGGGGTAACCTGCCGCATGCCAGAGCACGCATGGCACAGGCGATCCCCAGGGACAAGGTGTCCCCCCTACTACGTGTCCCCATGGAACCAAACGGCCACGCTCATCTGGACACAACCCACGGGTGCATCCCCCATGCAGGGGCATGTGTTTGCTGTGGCAAAAGTAGTAGCAGCACAAATTTGCAAATTTGCAATGCATGCCCCTGCACGTGCAGTTTGGCGTGGGGCAAAATGCTCCACTTCGGGGAAACTACCGTTTCCCAGCTCCTCCCAGCTCCAGGCTTGCTGGAGGAGCCAGGGGGCAATTAAAGATGCCCTTGCTAGCATCCAGAGCATCTCCCTGGAGGACCCAGTTGCTCTTCTGTTTCGGCAGCATTTTTTTTGCTAGCAGGAGAACGGTTGCATGTGTGCTGCATGTGGTTTGCGGTGCCTCGAACAGGTTTGAGGCACCACAAAGCACACATGTGCGCTCATCTGGATGTGCCCTAGAGGGCCAGTTTTTCAGCATTTTCAGACTACCAGGCCCCTTTAAGGGATATCAGAATTGGGTACTCAAAAATAATTAAAGAAATCGAGTCAACCAAACTATTAAAAGATGTAAATAGCGATGTGATAGCTCTCTGAGGAACCATTATTTTAGAGGCAAGCTAAGCTGGTGTCAGGCAGGTGCAGTGATGTATTCACCAGAAAACTTCAAGACCCTGAAACGTCTAAGCACTTGAGAGTATCCTTAATTCTGCCGGAAAGGCAGGTGGCTTAGTGGGAACATCTGAGCATCACACATATATTCTGAGAGCAGATTTACATTTCGTTCTTTGCTCCCATATAAGCACCGAACACAACAACACTTGGCAGTAGTAAAAAAAAGGAATCACCGGATGCTGATAAGTATGGAGACTCTTATAGTCTTCAAGTAAATCTCCCCCCAAGTGCCTTCCCAAGGAGCCAGCCAGGTTGCAAAGCTGCTTTATCAATCCTGAGCGCCTACAGCTCGCCTGAGAACGCACCATCCCGCGCGGCGATGAGCTAGCATCCAGCTCCACTGAAGAGATCACACCGATTTGGGATGGCTTCTCAGAAAGTTTGCATCTGCTTTGGCTAGACTACCTAATTAACAGCCTACCTGTATTCACCGAGCGTGGTACATTTATGTCTCTAAAAGTATTTGGCAGCCAAAAAGAAGTCTTGATCCAGGAGCGAGGAGTCTGAATCGTGGCTTTCCTGCCTGATGAAAATGAGTTACACGCAATTTGTGCTACTCCGGGATCCAAACAGCCAAAACTCCTTCAGCAGGCTAACCGCCCCTTCCCTCTTCGAGTGCACAGACAGACAGACACCTGCCCCATATCACCCTTTCCATTCCCGAGCGGGTTCCTATAAAAACGTTAACCAAGGGCCAATTCCAAGCTCATCCCACTGAACGAGCACACTCTGGATTCAAGCCAAGGTGCAGTATGGAAACATGGATGATTTCCTGCTGTTAATGGATACAGGGAAAATCTCCACTTATAGAGTCATACTCATACCTGTCCATTCTATATACCGTATGGTCTCACCTATTCTGGAATATAAAACACCTTGGTTTTGAAAGAAAGAATGAAGGGAGGGGAAAAAGGCTTTTTCCCAGAGTTATGGCTGCTTCGAGCAGAGATAGAGCCCAATTTTCAACTGACTCACCCTTCCTCCCTTGCTTAACTAAAGCTGTAACACTAACTGAAGACTGGTCTCCATGAGCGGATCTGTGATTTTGAAATGAGTGAAATAGTCTCCAGGGCTGTGAAATAGGAGGAGAGAGACCCAGAACAGTTAACAGAAAGCAAAGTTGCCTTAGGAAAGGTTAGCTGGATTAGTGGAACATCAAGACCATTCAAAAGGAGCCGTGATTGTTAATGCTTGTGGAGTGAAGAACAATGAGCCATTAAGTCAACCGATTCCCTCAGCTGCCTGAATAGCAATGCCACAACTACTGCACTGTTGAGCAGGAATTAAAGTAGGGTGCTTCTATTCCAGACAGAAAATCAGCTTTTCTGGTTGATGCAGGCACTCCAGTTCAGGGGGAGTATAGTATTTTTTCCGTGTGTGGATCTCCAGCATTCAACACCGTCAGCCCTGAGACAGCTACCCCCCTAAAAGAGTTGCTTGGAGCCAGGTTGTACCCAAAGAGTAGTGATGGGGAACAGCACCTCTTTTACCGGACCCCTGATTTGGGGGCTTCCATTAAGCTCAATGCTTCCTCCAGTCCTGTTCAACAGCTACATGCAGCTGGCAGGTGAACTGGGAAGACTGCATGGGTTCAAGCCGGTTCCATTTATCACCACATAAGACTACGCTATTACCACCAGGAAGGCCTGATGCTCAGACAACAGGGTTTGAAGCTGGACCCAAGCAAGACAGAGATTATTCTGGAGGGCACAGGAAAGCACTTAGACATGTCTTTAGACACGGGGCGGCTACCTTTGGCTGGGAATATGCATTCATAATTGGTCAATGTAGTCTGTAGTTTATCACTGCGCCTGGATTCCTTGCTGAGGCTAAGGTCTTCCAGAGACCTTTCTTCTAGGAGCCTAGAAAACTCCCTCCTATCCTTGTGAGCATGGCCTGGCCTCAGATAGGCACAGCTTGGCCACTTCCTGGACTGTACCTGGACACAAAGCCACCAGTCCGTAGGAAACAGCTCGTGGACAGCGCTGCAGGACACTTCTACAACAGTGCCGACTACACGCTCATCCAGCGTGTCCACTGCTCCCGACGCGGGCTTCCTACAGAAGGTCAAGTCAAGGTGAAGGCCTTATTTCTTATCTTTAAAGGACTCCATGTCCTAGCACCGGCGCATCTAACCATCACCTAAAGCTCCGAATTGAAGATTATGGGGAAAACTCCACCCAGCCACAAGAAAGCTTCCCCTCTACGGGTAAAAGCCGTATATGCAGGAGACTGAACGTTTCAAAGGGCTGGTCTGAGACCGTGGAACAAACTCGCGAAGAAGCTCACAGACTTTTCCTGCAAGGGGCTAGGCATACGTCTGCAGTCTGCCTCCATCAGCGTAAACAGAGCAACATGCACGATGAAGATAATGATTGCCGAGCCCCAAGGCCTTCTCGAAACGCCACCGTGCGTGCACAGTTCTCTCTACGGAGGGAGGCTGAGAAGAAAGGAGCGTGTGAGAGAATGACTCACGGGTGTTATTCAGGTCACTTGCTGCACTGCTGGTAGGCGCTCGGGCGCTACGGAGCTGAGAGTGAGATATAAAGTTGAATACAATAGAATCGAGTCTTTCCTCCGAAAGGGAAGGATCGCCCTAGATTTTCACTCTTGGCGGCCAAAAGCTCCAGTATGTGTCTAGGAAGACAAAGCGTTGGCCAAACCTTGCTGAGCTGCTACTTGCCCTTTGATCCATCTGAACAGAGGATCAGAGGAACATCCAGTTATGGTTGTCGCCTCTAGGAAAGCTGCCTTTGATTTTGTTGTTAGGGGGTCTTAAATGACTGCAGGTTCCCATACTGCAGCAGGGAAGGTTCGCTCTCTGGACAAAGGGCTGCACCAGTGACTCCAGGCCCCTGCGTTCGCAGGCAAGCATTTACAGGAGGGAACCACTTCAGACCTTCATGTGCAATGATGAACCAGAGATGCCTAGAACCACCTACAACATGTTGTAGGTAAAAGCAGGAGAGGAGGGCACTGCCAGTGCCCTGCCACTGCCGGGACAGAGAAGCAATCGATTCATGTATGTGGAGGCCTCCACACTGCACAGCGAAGCACCAATTCCCCAGCCCTCGCCAACCGGAGCTCCAGGGGAACACGCGGACGAAGAGCTACGCACTGA
>JAGPOW010000711.1:42209-62654 GCA_030014935.1 Caiman crocodilus | reverse complement strand
CCCAGCAGCCCCGCCGCGCGGCAGCCGGGGCCCCAGCCCTCGCCGCTCCGTCCGCCCCGAGGCGGCGCCGCGCAGGTGAGTGCGGCTGGGCCTCGGGCCCGGCGCCGGCGGGATCGGGCCCCGCGCTGGCCCGGGGGGGCGGGGGGCGCTGGGGCCTCCCCCGCACCTGCCGCCGGGGGGGTCTGTGCTGCGGGTGTCAGGGGCGATGGAGGCCCCTCAGGGGCGGAAAGTTGAGGAGAAAAGTCCCGGCCGGCGGGTTTCAGCGGCACGGCCCCCCGGGTGTCGGGGCAGCGAGGGGGCTTGCCGGCACCCCCAGGTGCGTCCCCTTCCCCACGACAGCCCTTTGTTCGCGTGGCGCATCTGCTCGGCCCCTCCGACCCAACATCGGTTTATAGTCATTTATTTCTGAACATGTCAAACGTCCCGGGGGGGGGACGGGGCCCGGCGGCGGCGGCGGCATGTCACGGGGTTGGCACCGAGGGATCGGGTCGCTCCTCGCGTCGCTGGCGCCGAGGCGTCCGGCTGCATCGTAGCGCGAGGGGGATTTGGGAAGGGGCGTCCGCTCGTTGTCGCGCGTCCCACCCGGTCGCGGCGGAGTTGTCGCCCGAAATTTCTTTCCCGAATCCTCCTCAAGTTGTGGGTAGGTGTAAGGGGCAACCCGGGTTACAGCTGTCGTCTTCACGCCATGCACCGAAATCCCCTGCTTTCGTGCGTGCACGGTGACCTTTGAGCAGCTGAGAATCGGGCTGTGACACTTGTGATTTTTTATTTTTCTTTCTTTCCTTGAATTATATTGGTCAAATAACACTGGGTGGTGGCGGTGGTGTGTGCGGGGGGGGTTTATAAACCCAAACGCCGATCCTGAAAAGTTCAGTCAATGCACGTATTCCCTTCGCGAGGCTCGGGGAGAAAGACAGCCGCAGCGAAGCGCGATAGGACTGGGAGCTTGCACGAAGTAAAGGCTTGTTTCACCTCCGTCGGAAGTTTTCCCTTTCCTTTCGGTAATGCTTTGCGGGGAAAAGCTTTGCCAGGGTCCGGCTGTCCTCGCCCGGTTTCGGCTCTAGTATTTTTCAGTTTGCTGCCATCTTACGCGACGGTTTAAATGTTCTGCTTTATGCCCGTGACAGCTCTTTCTTTGACAGGGGAAATGATGAAAAGGATTGCACGTAATTTCTCCAGTTTGTGTAGGCCTCTGTCTCACTGCAGCAGTGGGAGGAAAAGAGGTGAAGGCAAAACCACGCGTTTGCAGAGCCGCTAAGCAACTTGTTCGGTATGCGAAAGGACTTCTGGCACGGTTTCCGACGATAATTAGCGTTCGCATTGTCCCTTGAAGAAGCAAACGGCTATTGAGCCTACATTTTTTGGAGAGCGGTTCTAGATAAAGTGGCTGATTCGGCATGGGTAGGCATGGCTGAAATGATACCATCTCGAGTTATTTGCTGAAGATGGAGGTCTCTCGTTTGAGACCGCGCTGCCGAATTATATGATGGCACGGGTTTTACTTTCCAAACACGTGCACTTCATGAGAAAGCAACTTGGAGTTTGAGTACTGATTATTCAAACCTTTGCTTCTTAGTCATTACATTTTGACTTGGATATTAGTGTGGGTTTTTCCCCATTGCTTGCCCTCTGCTGACAGCACTGCTGTAACATAGATATTCACAACTTCATGACTAATTACGTGAGTTAGTCATAACAACTTTCATTTCCAATTTATTGGAATAATACTACTACCATTTCTAAAATGGCCTATTGCTTAGACTCCTGTGGTCTCTGCACTGCTTTTGTGAGCAGGTTTACTGAGATCAACGCTTTGTTGGTCGTTAATGTGCCTGAGCGTTACGGGATTGTCAGAAGTTGAGGGGTGAGCAATTGCTACCAAAAATATCGTAGTCGCTGGCATAATGGTTTGCCAGTTGAAAACGCAGATTTTTTTTTTTTGTTCTTTGTATAGGGAAACTATTTATATTACAAGTTGTGCTTGTTTTACTTGGTTTCCTTGAAGCAGTGATGCTTGTCTCTTTGATCAAAAGAGGAGGAATAGTGCATCTTTTGAAGTCTACATAGATGTATCTAACATCTTTTAAAACTAGGCTAAAATGCTCTTTTTCAAGGAGAAAATCAGGAAGGCGCAAAGTACCAGGTAAACATAAAATCGGGCATGCCTAAAAGGGAGTTGCAGCATGGAGTCTAGCGTATCTTGTGGTTATCACCTCCATGCAATAACTTCTAATTGTTGGCGGATTCGAACAGGCAATTCCTACTAGTGGGTTTTTGTTCGCTGTTTCTATTATTGCAGTGCCTAGAAGCCCTAAGTCATGGACCAGGACTCCACCGCGCTAGAGGCCGTATAACAACAAAAAGGAAGCCCTTGCCTTGCATTTTATACCTAGATTGTAAGCTCGGGACGACAGATGGATACAGAGCGGAGCCCAAGGGAACAGACCATATTGATCACCCTGATAGGTAGCAGTCCTAGACCATCAGCTGCTGAATTCAGGTTGTTGGGTTTTCTTTTCTTCTCTGTCTCTTTTTTTGCATAGGCCTCACAGCAGAAAGCTTTAATGGCTTGTCAAGAAACTAATTGACAATGAGATGAATTCAGGGCAACTATAAAATTTTAAGGCCTGGTCTCAATGGGAGTTGCATCTGTTTAAAGGTATAACTTTGGGTACTTTGGTATTGGTTTAAATCTGTCTCCTGGGTATGTGAGCCAGCTGGACCCAAGCCAGGTTTGAACGGTTACAACTTTGTGTGGATGTGCCTGTGTCATTTAGCCAGGAGCTCTGTGCGTGCGTGTGGACAAACTTTTTAAAATGCTTCGAGACCTTTAAGTCCTGGCCTGTGTGCAGAGGTGTCAGACCTGCAGGGAACCTCGATTGCAGTCCTGCTCACGGTGGGAGCGGGGAACATTTGGGTTTGGAGGTGCTTTAAGCCTGGGTTAATAGAG
Organism: Caiman crocodilus; assembly: GCA_030014935.1. Classification (NCBI taxonomy): domain Eukaryota; kingdom Metazoa; phylum Chordata; order Crocodylia; family Alligatoridae; genus Caiman; species Caiman crocodilus. Next base: position 59,704 of record JAGPOW010000711.1, on the reverse strand, counting down.
CTGACTGCTGATGTGGTTCAAACCCAAGCTCTGTTTGATTTGGGCTGAAGATTGTACAGAAAGGATGTGGAGAAGATAGCATGAGCATGAATACTCTGCAAGTCCCACCCCACAATTGCTTGCCTCTGAAGGGCAAACAGCTCCTTGCGGCAGGAGTTTGAGAACAAGTGGGTTTTGTACTGGGGGTATTCCTAGCTGGGCTAAGCCAACACAAAGCCTATAACCCTGGTTAACTGTGCAATGCAGGCAGAGCTGTACCAGTTTAGCTGAAGATATTACATTTTTAAACCAATTTAATTAAATCAGTGCATCTTTTTGTATGGACATGGTTAAATCCATTTAATCCTGCTTATTGGTTTAGCTTGTCCCTGTAAACTATAAAAACAAACTGAACTGGCAGTCGCTTTTAAATCAGTGTACGTTTCCATTGAGGGGTTTGCTTTGCTTTAACAAAGCTGGTGGTGCATATAGAGAAACCAAAGGGAAGTGTTCTAGAAAAGCAAAACAATCCAGTGAATAGACAAATCAAGTGTCACTTGTGCTCTCCTGCTAAATAAACTCAGTGCTCCTCCGCTGCAGAGTGTGTGCGCTGCCTGCCATTAAACTGTCACCTTCGAAAGCAGAAGCAAGGGGCAGATCTTGCCTTCAAATGCAAGTGCATTTTTCCCGCAGATTTAAAAAAGTTAAACATTAAAAAGTAAAAATGTTACGTTTAACAATGTGAAAAGGCCCAGTGCCAAAGGTGCATGTCAAATGAAATATAATAAATGGGCCAATGTCAAAGATAGATGCAAAACTGAGCGGGGGAAATGATTAATTTTCCTTTTAAATCTAAAGTCAGAGGTGTAGCAATCTCACTGAGGTGGGGGTCTGCTGACCATTGCTGAGAGCAGGGGGTTGGCATATCTTCCTAGGCTACTGCTGCAGTGTCGGCTCCACTTGGTGTTAGCAGCCTTGTACCCAGGCTCCGGTGCCCTACATAGTCAGTCCAGCCCCGGGGCCGATGCCCTGCTCTCCCTGCCCTACTTATGCCACTGTCTAACATGGAAGATAGCTACAAAGGAAATGATTTAGCTGAGTGTGTCTCTTCAGCTTGATTTACTTTTTCAAATTTGTCATTGTCCAGTATTGATTAGCGCGTGATTTAAAATTAGCTGACTCTGAAAGTCTTATTTTTAAAGATGGTGTGATTGGGGGGGGGGGAGAGGGGCTTGGAGTTGTGCCCTTTGTACCATTATTAATGAAGGGTTGAATGAGGAAGTGTGGGTTCAAAAAAAACGCAACCCAAACAGACCTTTTCCTGTCTGTATTAGAAATTCTAGTCTTGTCTACCTTGGCACTTTAACAATGGGGAGCTAGCAGAGTTTTGTCATACCAAGGGACTGAAAACAGCAATTGAGAGGGAAAGGGCCTTCTACTTTATGTTTACTCCTTCTGGTAATGCTTCTTTAACTTCTGGGTGGAAAATACAGGGAGAAAATCTTTAAGCCAAGTATTGAACCCTTACCCATGCAATCCTCTAAACCTGATTTCAAGAAAAAAAAACAACCCCCCCTCATGAAATAACAGGGTTCGTGAATGTGCATCTTTGCATTAGTTTTAAAAAGAATGCATTTACCAGTGCTATTTCTAAACTTTAGGTTTTGTCCCTTTTAATGATGCACTTCAAGGAAGATAAAACTTTGCAAGTATTTTAGGGAAATGTGAAGGTTAAAGAACTGTCATGATGAAATAGTCTAATTGAGAGAGGTGTTGACACTTGCTTGTGACCAGTCCATAGTTTTAACTGTGTCGGGAAAGCCATGGAGGAATGTTTAATGTTCAGGATAACAGAGAATTTAATAACACTTGCTCAGCAGCTAGGGTTGAACCTAGTGCAAATTGGGTTTCCTTCATTGCCCGTCCTTTTGTTCCTTCATCTTGACCACTGCTTGTCTGCTTGACAGTTAGGCTTGCAGTCCTAGTAGTCAAGCAGAAGGACTTGGCCACTGCTCCTCTAGTTCATAATTTCTCAACCTGTGGTATGCATACCCCTGGAGGTATGCAAGACATAAGTGGGGGTATGCAGGCACCACAATACTCTTGCCCTCTTGCCCTCTTTTTCTCTCTCTCTTGCCCCTTCCTCCTCTCAAAACTATGGCAAAAAATTTGGTATGCGCAGTGCTTTAAATTCCCCAGTAATAATATAGTATGAGTTCAGCCCTCCTATCTTTGGGCAACGTCACCTCTAGCCCAGGTACATACTCGAGTTGTGCCCCCCTGGTGTAAAAGGTGGCGACTGTACCCACACCAGATGGGACATTTGTCCTGTCATGACCTTATATACATAGCCCTTCTTCCAACATATGGTACACATTAGTTTGTAAATATAAAATCCCCTGGAAAATTGAGTGTTGGGGTACTTATTAAAATTTTCAGAAGTTAGAGGGTACTTGTTACTTAAATGGCTGAGAAACACCTCTCTAGTCCTTCCTTTCCTTGGCTCTAAGTGCACCTCGTCCAGTTCCATGGTGAGCCTGGTTTGATCGGACCTTCCCAGTCAAACTCCATCAAGGAGGTTAGACGTGCCGTGGACCAGTAATGCAGTGGCACATGCTGTTTTCGTTCTCCAAACTCACTTTTACTTTTGACCCACTTGTGATTGGCACCAAGCTCAAAGGTGAAAAAGCAGACAAGGAGTCTGATAGGGGACATTGTGTGGGGATTCAAGGCAAGACAGCTGGTCACTCTGGAACCATTTTTATTAATATCCAATAGATCATGCTGCATTCTTGCTTGAACTTGTAAGTTCAAATTTAATAGTTAAATGCTGCATGCATAATACCATTAAGAATATGAAACCTGAGCATATGCAATGTGCCTGTATCTCAACTTACTGTACAGTTGTGCACTAGGTCCATATGTGCATTAAAATGTAATTAGTGTGAAGCCTGATTTGGGACTGCATGAATACTTAGAATTTCTTGGAATAGATTTCATGTGTAAAATAGATCTCTGCTCATGTCTCCAAATAAGACAGTAAAATGTTGGTAAGGAAACAAGGGTGAGCCACTGTTGAAAAAGTGCAGGTAATGCCCTACTGTTAGTATGATTTTCTTTTCTAGAAAGAAGAGGATAAAGTTGCTCTCCATGTGACAGCATGCATACAAAGAATTTTTTTTGTTTTGGTTTTGAGATTTTTTGGTAGATTAAGTGCATAAACATCCTGCATTTTAGAATCGCGTTAACGTTGTAACATTTCCAGGTAGTCCTTGAACTGTGGTTCACGAACCACATCTTGCACTATTTTTCAGGGGGAAAAAAATGAAACAAACCGCAACAACCCTGACCTTTTAAGATCACTTGCTTTAAAAAAAAAAAAAAAAAATTTCAGGCCAGAACTTTTTTATATATGCCTGCAGTTATGCACTGAATCCATATTTCAATACTAGGTGGCCTAGCTTTTGCATCTGTTGCATTCACTGGGAGCTGCGGAAGCTCATCCTCTGAGAAGACTTGCAAGAAATAACTGGCACGGTTAGGTGCCACAATTAATGACAATGGTTCGCAACCCTGTTAGACTCAAGGCACCCCTCACAAAATCCTGGCTCTGAGCTTTCACTTGGGCCTCGACAACAGAAAAATAATAGAGCAAAAGTCCCAGAAAAAACACAGCAGGTCAGAATATGTTTGCTACCATGGGTTCCTACTTGAAATTTCTGGGTTTAGCTTGTGAATCATATGCAGGTGTTCGCACGCCTAATAGTGGGATTATTGCATAGTGCCGTGCATCACTTTTAAAGATATGATGGCATCTTGGGGTGCTACAGCATCCTGATTGAGAATCCTGGGTCTATGTTTTGATGCAATATGTTGAAGTCTTCATGTCTCCATTGCTGAAGATTATATTTTGTCTGGGTTTATTGGAGATATAAAAGGCAGTATTCAAGTGCACAGGAAACTGCAAGGGCTTGTAAATGGAAAGTAAAACTGAAGAATATGCTTTGCCTCTTCAAATTTGAATTTAAAAACCACCCCCAAAACATCCTGCATCCGAATAACTTGACTTGCTATCTGTATGCGGCAATCGACCGTTACACCTGGAATTCTTTCAGTGCTGTACTGTATTACATCTAAGTGGCATGATTTTCTTACTCCAGATTCAGCCTCTCTCCCAGCAGGAGTTTTGCTGTTTAGTCCTGCTGACATTTTGGGCAACGAGGGGGGAAGACTTGCTCTGCTACAGAGGTTCAGATTAATGAATGGTGTAAATTGCCATAATCATGCAGTATGATGTTCCCAGTAATGTAATTTATTTGTCCTCAAGATTGTTGCCACTCCTGCTTTTGAATTCAGGTTGCCTACTGCTTCCCATTGTAAAATATTCTTGGTGATGCATTAAAACTTCTACTGTTGACATCAGGCCTTTGATATTTGGCAGGGGGAATGGTCCCAGGATAAAACGCCCCCACCATTTTGTCTGGTGAAAGAGCATTCGGATTTAGCTCGGTTGTGAGTTGTTAACTCACCAGTGCTTTCTCCTGGGCTTGTCTAACGCAGTAACAATTTGCGTAACCCGCAGCGTGGTTAAGTGCTAATCCTTCAACCTTGTCTCTGCAAGCAAAAAGGTGTGAGCTCAAGTTAACACATGTGAAGAAAAACCATTATGAGTTGCCTTGCCATCACAACTTTCACACGTTTGAGTTCACCTCTACCTGCTAACCTGTGCAAAAACTACAAACACCAGGGTTTTACCTTAAATTAACACCACTTTTCCCCCCCAGGACAGACATGCAGACAAATGGAGGAATGTCATATAATGCAGTGTAAGCTCTCACTACTATATTTGACCAAACCCTGTACAAAATCACATAAAAAAAAAAAATTAAAAATTATCTTGATTTTAAAGCCAAGCACTTAAAAGTTAGGGAAGGCTAAATTTTTGGTTGTGTGGTCAGCTGCTATTACAGTTTTTAATGATTGTATGATTCCCCTCCCCCCCAGTTACTTAACTGTTCGGTGTATAGGTGGGCTATGTGACAAGAAATTTGACGTGTCATGATTTTTGAGCTATTGACTTTGTAATATAATGAAGTTTTCTAAACCTTTTGGATATGTAATGTATGTTTGCCTTTGATCATTGTTATTGGGAGCATGTAAGCTGCTAATATGTATTAGTGACTCTTCATAGGGGCATTAGGAAGTAAATAACATGACTTCTATTTTGCAGGAAGAGGAGACGGAGGAGCAGGATGCGAGTGGTTTGCCCAAGTAGCAGACCCTTGCTGTACTCTCCCCAAGTATTCAGTGTATTGCACAGCTCCCCATCTACAGGTGCGGATTTGTGAGACTGCGGGCAATGTTCCATGAATTTGCCAGCAAACCTTGAGAGAGTTGGCTCTAGGAGGGGCTCTGTCGTTGGCCATTGGCTCTGTTGCATCAGATGTGGGGTGGTGCTTATGATCACAACAGGCATCCGATTGGTTTTTGTTCTGTGGAGCAACTCTCCTTGTGTTTGCTGAATATTGTATATGGATGAAAACATGCCGTTCCTCATGCAGTCAGCAAGTTATAAACTCTCAGTGCTTTGTGAACTGACAGCCTGATTGAATCTAATGAACTAAGATTAAGATTATAACTTAAAATCCACAAAAAGTACATACAACCAGGGATCTTGGCTTTCTCTGTTTAAAAGTTGCAAACTGTCTGGTTTAAAAAAATCTAAAATTCTTTGCTATCAAAGAACCAAAATCTGCATTTTTCCATGATTAAAGTGAAACACCATTTTTTTAATATATATATAAAAATACAATGTTTTATTGATATATTTACTATTTTAAAGCAGTTTGGAAGCCTACCAGTGCCTAAATCATTATAATAAAATAAATGATAAATATTGATACATTTTTGCTGTTTATTATTATTTTTTAATTATAGAAAATCAGAGCTTCCCTTGCCCTTTCACCCACCAGGACGCGGGTCCCACTGTGGCTGTCCCCCGCCCTCCGCTGCTTTGTGGTGCTGTGCAGCCCTGATATGCTGGTGCCTCTCACTCCCAACTTGCAGCCCCCTGACCCTGCTAGTGCCCCTCACTTCTAAACCCTGCCCCCACCAGCTGCCGGGGCTATGGGACCTGAGCCAGGGCCTACACCCCTGTTCCCCACCCCGCAGCAGTGGCTGCCACGGCTGGAGCAGAGCGCAGAGCTGGCCCTCCCACAGGCCGCATGGTTGGAGCAGAGCTGAGCGGGAGGAGAATGAGGGCTGCCCAGGGCAAAACCCTGCTCTACTGCCCTCTGCCCAAGGGCCTCCACGGCTCAGTGGGTGCTGGGGGGCAGAGAGGCTCAGTGCTGCTGCTGCTGCCATCGCCATCACTGTTGGGAGAGCCCCATGCCAGCTGTGGTGAGGTACCCCCAGGCCCAGCCCCCAAGCGCCCCACTCCCTCCCTCACCGTGGGGGCCTCAGTCTTTTCCCCCCCTGCATGCATGTCCTGCTCCTGCTGGCACTGCCAGCCTGCAAGGGGGAACCTGCAGTTTAAAGGAGAAAATCTGCATTTTTCCATGGCAAATGGAAAACCCGGGTCCCTGGATCTAACCATCAAAACCAAAAACAAACCAACCCCTTTGTTCTTTTCGCTTGTTGACTGAGAAACTAATATTAGTAAAGCTACTTCTGGCTATTATGAAATTCAGTTTTGGCAACTAAACTATAAAGGGTGACCCCCTCTGTGCTCCCCTCCGCTCCCCAAGAGTTCTGCCCAACATCAATATAGGATAGTGTTTACAAATGCTCCCTGATTATTAAAAAATAAGTTTAATTAATTTAAAAAATACCTCCCCACAAAGAACAAGGCATTTCTCCAGCTACAGTTTGCAGAGTCTAAGCATTTTTTTCTAAGCATTAACACAGTACGCTTTGTAGCACCTGTGTGAGGGAGGTAAGTGTTTTTCCTTGAGAAGGACCCAAGCGTACCCAAGTTGTCGCAGGGAGGTTTACAGATGTGGTGGTAGAGCTCAGGTCTCTCAACTTGTATGCATGCATTACTTAATTATTGAGCAGTTGGTCTACAGTGTTTAATTTTCGCTTTCTTTTACTGTAACCCAATATAACAATATAAACACAATTTGTTTAGCAAGAAAATAGGCCTTCAGAAGTGCCAGGAATGGGTAACAAGCACAGCTTGAAAGACAGGAAACTTTAGAGCTGTTTTGCATCCTGATATGTGAATTTTAATGAAACTTGAGGTTAAATGAGCTCTCTCCTAACTTTCCAAATCAGGTGTGTAGTTGAGTGCAGAGCCCTTGTAAACAGCCTGCCCTGTTCAGTAAGCGCTTGAGCACTGTCTGCTTCACGCTGCATTTATCCAGGAGGTAGTTCCAGCCTTTGAAAGATGATGGTAGGGAGAGTGAAGCATTATTTTTTAGCACCTACAGGTTTTCCCCACTGGAAATAGTACTCGTGGCTCCAGGCAAATGAAGAGGGACTAGTATTAAAGCCCCTTCTGCTTTGGGTCACTGAATTCTCCAGCGTAGGATATAGAGAAAGCTGTTTGTTTTCTCCTTTGGCAGCTAATGAGATGCACAAAAACAGGGAGGGTTGTAATGGAGGAAGGATACCAACATGAAAGGCAGAATAAGAAATCAGCTCTTTCTCCAAAATGGAATAACCCAGAGGGGATAGATAGTAATGAAGACAGGCTGTCGTTGCATCCTCGCACTCTGATGCTGCTCGTGTCTGGGCAGTCGCTCCGAGCAGAAGTAGAGCGCTCTCCCATCCACTGCGCTGTTTAAACTTGGGTCAGCAAATAAACCACGTGGGATGCAGCTGGACCAGTAAACTCCACTTATTTTTCCTTCACGAAATGGCAAGAATTTCTTCATACCTAGGAAGACGGAGAAGCTTCATTCCCAATTCAGCAGTCGGATCCAAATGGGAGTTGCTTTTTGAGCAGAGTGCTTTTTCGGAGGAGCAGTGTGATGGGAGGGGATTGAAAGGGTGAAGATGCTGCAGTATTTTCTGAAGAGTGTCAACCATGTTGATAGCTGTAACCTTGTTAGACCATTTTGGAGCTTCTTGGTTGCCTGTCCGAACAGGCTGCCAAAAGGAGATGCTTTTTCTCTTCCCAGAAGTCAGCTCTCCTCCAGGGAGTAGCTTTTGCTTGCTTGCATGCATGCATACATATGTGTCTCAGAACCAAATGTTATTAATTCCCATGGCATTTCCCACCCTGTGCTAGTGTCTGTAGGCATTTAAACTCCAAACCATGTCTACGTTAGTGACAGGCCCTTCTTTGTGACACAGTGTAAGGAGATTTGATGCATTTAGACTGCTTGAATTGTACCCCTATACAGAAAAAGCTTATCTCTTCTAAACATGATCTTACAGGAAATCTGCCATGGCTGTGAAAATTACTAAAACTTGCTCCAGTTTTGTGAAAGAAGCCTTCCTTGGCACATACGGCTACCAAAGACAGTTCAGCTTGCTGCTGTGAGGGTAGTAGATGAAAAACGCTGCATAGTAGTTCATTATAAGGAGCCGTCATAGATTCCATAGGTTTTTAGGGTCACAAGGGATCTCAGTAGATCCTCAAGTCTGACCCCCTGCCCTGGGCAGTCAAGAGCGCTGAGGTCAGAAGAGCTAGGATTATTTAGCTTGGGGAAGAGGAGACTGGGGGTAGGGGGTGGGTATTTGGAAAGTCTTTGAATGAAAAAAATATGATTATAAAGAGCATGGCTGTCAACAATTCTCTGCATCCACAGGGGTGATGGGTTTAAATTGCAGCAAGGGAAATTTTAGGATGGCTATTAGGGAGGACGTTTTGGCTGGAGGTAGGTCAGTGTGGGCACACATGCCTGCGGAGGCTCTCCACTGGAAATCTTTAACTGTAGGTTAGATAGGTTAGACCAGGGGTTGTCAACCAGGGGTACACAAGAAGGCCCTGGGGGTACGTGCGGGCGGGCAGGGACGGAGCGTTGCCGTGCACATGCCATCCGCCGGACCGGATGTGGGGGAAGCTTGCATGCAGTGGCTGCCGCTGCTCTGCATTTGGCTGCGACTCCCTCCTTCCCCTTCTCCCTGCTCTGTGTCCAGCTGCCAGGGGAGCACTGATCCAAAAAGACTGAAAACCCCTGGGTTAGACAGCCGGTTGCCTGGCCTGGTTTAAATAGGGATGCTCTTCCATGACCAGAGGCAGTGGCCCAGGTGGCCTTCCGAGGTCTCTGCCAGTCCTATTTCTCTTGTACTATATTTTTGACTCTCCTTCTTCCCTGGTAGCAGAGCTCTTGGGTCATACTGTAAAACCATCAGAGGTATATGCTTGGGGGAGATTATGGGATTTTTACTTTGATGTGACAACAAGGTGGCAAGGACAGCAGGAATTGGGACAAAACGGGGAGAGATCCAGACAGGCAGTGGTGAACGTTCAAAACGCACTCCATCTTGTTCCAGAAAGCTGCGTACAGCATGGATCTGAATTGAAGACTGAGTCGCAGTCGTGCCTTGGGCATTGGTTCCTTAAGCAGCTTGCTTATCCTCTTCCTCCATTTTCTTCCCATCTAAAGCACAGATAACAACTGCCTCACTTGGGTGTTAGGGATTAATTTGCTTTTCAAAGAAGATGCTAAACAGTGATGATGATGATGATGATGATAATATTTAAAAGCAAATCACTCCAGAATGAGAGAGGAGTAAATCGTTGCATTTCTTTGCCTTACACCTCTCTCTCTGTCTCTCATTAGGTCCTATGCACCGTTCTCAGCGGGAAGAGAGCCTTCAGCAGGCTTTGCAAAGATTGAATGAGCTGCTTTCTCTGGAGTAGATTTCCTAAAGGATCTTCCTTCTAGCAGAAGGCTCTGTCTATATTGAGAGCAGGCAGAGAAAAATAAGTACACCACATTCATTCCAAAACCTTTGCAGCAGCCTTATGATCCCCCATATATTATGTACACTAGCACTGAAATTCTGCATAGAGCTGGTGCTCATGTAAAATCAAAGTATAGTCTGTGTGCAAAGTATTGGTGTCTCCACTGCTTATTTGACATGCTTTAGACTCGCTTAGCAGAAGCCGCTGCCTCTACTGTAGCCTTGAGAAGGCATCTTGGCTTGCATCATTGCTTAACCTAAGCAAACATTTATAAATATAGCTACCTGGATCATAGTCCAGGACCCCATTGTACCAAGCAGAATACAAACATGCGAGACAGGCCCCTTTTTAAAAGGCTAATCCTTGTTGAAGGCAAAGAGCAGCTGGATAGACAGTTGGACAAGAGGAACGCAGGGAAACAAGAAGGGGCTAGTATGAAAACCTGCAGTAACAGCATCTTCTGCTTAAGTGTTTTTCTAGGCCTAACTGCAGCATCTTTTCCAAATTATGGGTGGGGAAGGGGTAATCTATTTGGAGAAGCTCAGCTGATCTTTTGGATTTATATGAAGGTAATAATCGAATTCTTTATAATTTAAGATTAAGTATGGAAATATTCCTGGGAGAAAAGACTCTAGAAGTACAAAAAAGAAGGTGCTACACGTGTGGGAAGTAAATAGAAGAGCACTAAACCTAGAAAGTGGGAGATGAGTTGAGGGCCTTGAGCGGTTTTTTTTTTTCTCCACCTGATGTTTAACTTCCAAAGGAAATATGTTGACGCATTCTTCCATTTGTGATTGACGGTGTGGTTCAAGTTGCTTTTTATGGCTAAACTGCCTACCTTGGGATGACTTGCCTAGCTTAATGCAAAAGAAGTTAAAAGTGAGACCTCGGCATTTTCTTTAATACTCCTGGTTGTGCAGGAATGCTAGAGTTAAATTGGACTATTCGGTCTACTACTTTATGAATAAATATATTATGTGGCCTAGTTGCAAAATGGGTATATTTCTCAAACACAATACAATAAGAGTTCTTGTTCTGTAACCTAAGGCACACGCACCATCTAGTGCTAATTTTTCCATTGTCTTTACTGGAGACATACTTTTAATTTTCCTAGCAGCTCCATAAACTTAACATGATACCTTTTCTGTAATGTATTGTGCAGCTGTACCTAACACGCTTTCTCAGAAAGCTGTGCAGTATTAATCCTACATGCTTGTTTGTCCATTGTTTAAGAGGATTTCTGTTGGACAGATATATCTGCATAGCATATCCTCAGCTGTCTTTACATTCAAATCCTTGCTGCGAGTAATGAAAATACTTTAGTTCATAAATATCAACTTCCAAGAACCTGTATGGGCCAAGTACTTGTTTACTACAAATGTGATCTTGATCATTACCATTTGAACTAAAAATAAACCGAAGATTTTTGTAGATGCAAATGTTGGTTGGTGCTAAATATTTGGCTGAGTAAATTTAGAATGGGTATTTACAGTAAGATAAAATAATGTAGGGAAATGTAGTTGATAGGGAAAGTTTATTTTATAACTGTAGACTCCTACATCTGCTAACACACAGTACGTCTAAGCATTTCTGCTTTCTAGCTGTGCTAGTATCCTAAAGAAGCTGTGGGCCATTTTTCCTTCCAGAGCTGAACCTGTATACTAACAGTTTGGGGAAAATATACCCCAGTACTTAGTGCTTATTCTGCAAATGAAGTTCTGAGTGGAATCAGTTATAGACTCAGGCCTTGTTTCATCATTTGTGGATCAAAAGTCAAAATATAGCTTCTTTCTGTCTTTTAAAGCAATCATCTACCTACAGCCTGTCCCGGATGAGCAGTGTAAATTCATGCTATCGATACATACACGCACAAACTACGTTTTTCTAAAGTCGAGCACTGTTAAGGTAGGAAATGTCAGAAGGTTCAGGCTAATTCTGCCTACACGTGCATATTCATCACAGTGATTTAAAATCTTTATGTGATTCCATACTGGTAGTAGTAATAATAATAATATCGGAGTTTGGAAATGGTTTTAAGTCTTTGTTCAAAGGAGTAGGAGAAACTTAATCACCTGCAGTTCAGAAAGGAAGAAAAAGATTTATGACTTAAAGTTTTCTTGCTCAGGTTTTGGTTTGTTTTGTTTTTTGAAAGATGAAAGAGATCTGGTAAAGAAGATTATGGAGTCATTTCTGTTCTTATTCGGAAGGCTGGGTCCTTCAGAAGGGCTCTCCCATTTCCAAAGCTCAAGTTTCCCATGAGGCGCAGAGATCAAAATTGAAAAAATATATGTCACTTTTGTCCAACGTATTTGAGCAGCTGCTTGAGTTTGAAGCTAACGGGGTAAGCTAGTAAAGCTGGAGGAGCACATGCATGGTGATGGTGAAGCAGAATAGCATCGCTCTTTGTTTGGAGCGTGGTTCTGCCTGCAGGGCTTAGCGGTGCAGGAGTTAAGGTGTCTGGCGGTGGTGCTAGAGTTGTGTGTTCAAGCCCTGCTCCAGACCAGAGGCTTGCCCCAGTCTATTTGCTGGGAATGGGTATTGTGGACAAGGGAGTCAGAGGTGACTGACCACATGTAGTCAGCTACATTGCTCTCTTGTGTGCCATGGGCTACAACATCTGAAAAATCCTAACCATGCTAACCCAGTGAACTGCTAGATTTGGGAGGACTTTGGGCATTTTGTTTGCAGGAATGAATGTGTAGGGTACTAAAATGAGCCATGATTCAGGAGACCTGTTATTCTATGAGGGTTTTTCTGACCTGCTCGTCATGGGTGCCTCCTAGAAGTATGTTCAGTAATGCCACTAGTGTCTACTACAATACAGTGTTCTTGTATCTTCTCCCCAGGGGAGAATTGTGTGCGGTTGAATGTCTTGTTAGGTTAGGGTTTTCTAATATGCATTTTTTTCCCTGCAATCAATCTCCAAGACAATGCCATTGCATAAATTTTACCCCTTCTCCAGAGAGGAGGCCAGGTAAGGTGCCACCTTCTAGACTAATTTGTTCAGAGAGGCCTGAACTTTTATAGGCTGCATCCTACTTTGTCAGGTGCTTCCTCTAGAAAGTTTTCCTGGACCTGAAGTTGTCCATCAATCTGTGTCTTGGTTCAAGGGCAGGGATCACCTTGAAGATAAGAAATAAGACCTTGAATTTAGTTCTGTAGTCTGCGAAATCAATGTTGAGCTCAAAGAACAGGTGTGAAATGCTCTTGTTAAACTGTGTTGTTGCAGTGATTCATACTGATTGGAGTTTCTTTGCTCAGGTATATGGCATTGCGATACCTGAATTTACTTAAGGTGAACAATTAATAGCCTTGGTTGACCACCAACTGTGAGGAGTGGCTAAAGAGCCTTAATGTAGACTGCAGATAGATAGGTTTCTGTATCCACAGATTGTATTTAACATGTATAACTATTCTTGAACTATCCGCTATTTCTGTCATTCTAGTCTTCCAGTGTCTAATTTTTGTAGGCCTTAAACATACTGGAGAATGCTTGTCCAAACTAGCCTGCTGCAATAGATGGTGGTGTTCATGTGAGCAAAGGCTACATCAAAATCAAATTCAAAATTTTGGAGTCCTCATTAACATATCATCTACCATTGGGGAAAAATCAAGCTAACATTTATACTAAGTAAATTAGGATTTCCAAAAACAGGAATGGGAAAGAGGCTGTAGTGTAGAGCATATTCACACCAATTTGGATAAGATGAGGATGTCTGAACCTCTCTAGACAACTAGTATAGGAATACTTTCACTGTTTCTTGTGACAATGTGTTGCCAGCATCTTAATGTGTGTACGTGTAAGTATAGGTCTTAAATAACCCTCTCTTTCCCTTCCCTTTTACAAAAGAAAAGAAAACCCTACATAGCAGGGGGAGGATCCAGGTATTAATGTCAGTCTTCATCACTCATACCTGGAAAGATTATGGAGCATGTCCTCAAAAAATCTTTCGAAACATCTACAGGACACGCTGATGATCAGGAATAGATAACATAGATTTGTTAAGAGCAAGCCATGTTGGACCAGCCCCGTTGCCTTTTACATCAAGGTGATGGGTTTTGTGGGTGGAGAGAGCCGTGGATGTGATAAATCTCAACTTCAATAAGGTTTTGACACACTTTCTTGTTATATTCTCATTAGTAAGCTAAAGAAATAACAGACTAGATTAAAGTATGGTAACGGCGGATACATAACTGATTGGATCATTGTGTTTAAACAGTGATCATCAATGACTTGATGTCTTGTTGAGAGGAAGTACCAAGTGGGGCTCCCCAGTGGTCTGTCCCAGATCCACTACTGAGTCGTATCGTTATCATGGTTTGGAGTATGGAATTGAGCGTGCACTGGGCAATATGGATATAGTTCTCTTTTATAGGAAAATTGGGTTTGTTCTTCTTCAGCTATTGGTCCCCCTTTTGGAGGTGCTGAAGAAGCCCATTGCCATTGACATCAGTAAGATGCGGCAGCTGCACGTTATCTTTATAACCGGGACACGTACATGTTAACATCACTTTCCTGTGGGGTTTATCCTCGCGATGTGTAATCTGCAAATATAAAAAGCAGAAAAATGACATTCCTAACTGGAATTTGAATAAAGTTGATTGGCTCAGTAATTCATAAAGGGGGATACACTGAAGAGCTCAGCTGTGCTGGTACATTTAGTGCGCTAGTAAATATTTGCACTATAGTTACAGCAGGCAGACTTCTCATTGTTTTAGAAATGGCCATTGCACCTGAAGAACAGCATAGCTTTGATAGATCACAAAGCTTGTACCTCAAAGTAGTGATAAGAACAAAGCTTTTGAAAGGATATGTTTTCATGGGACAATAGTGCCATGCAGAGTTACCCAAGCTAGCGCCGATACCTTGAGCAGCATAGCCACATTAGCACGGCGTTCTGACCAGAATAAATATACCCCATAATAGCGTGGCTCATTATGTATGCTTTATTATACCCTTATCTAGTTAGGCTGCAGCTGTAATTCTACTTGCTTTCAGTAATTGGTGACAGCATAAATAATTCCAAGGTACATTGAACAAAGACGAAAGTGTATTTTTTGATGTAGCCTCTGCCTCTTTTTTAGAACAATAGCGTTGCTCATAGCAGAGCCATTTAATTGGAGAATGTGAAATAATGCAGAAGTTTATTTAAGAAAAGCGCTGAAAGTTTTTATAATCGACCAGTCGAGATGGCAGCAGAACTCACCCCTTTCACTCATCTTTATGGCTTATTTTAAGCACTGATATTGTGACCTTTGGGTTTGGTAATATAATACAGTCATTGTAATGGCGTTAAATGCACCTAGGGGATTAAGGTGCAATATCCTGTGTCAGAAGGGTATCATAAAAGAGGTGTATAATAAGAGTGAGGTATACTGTTTCTGCCAGTGTTTTCAAACTGCTCACTGCCTAAGGTACGGTTGCTGTCGCTTGTAGTCAGCAGATCATTTATCAGTGTATAATATGACAGTTCTGATTGAAATGTCTTAAAAAGCCCCCTGTAGTGGCCCAATTAGGGCTGCTACGCAGTTGTTACTTGTCAGTTGTTTTAGTGTTTGTGATGATGATCGACCCTGGTGGTCCATATGTACCCCTGACAGAAGTGTGGGGGTCCTGTCCTTTCTTTTTCCTATACATGTTGGCACTGTGAGGGTCTCTGCGTATGCCAGAAACCATGTGAAGTTGATTGCAGGACCTGCGTAGTGTCGGTTAAATGTCATTCCTACTCCAAATCCACTGAATGTTCATGTATTGTCTCATACAATGCAACTTTATGTGGTGCAGATTGTAACCAGAGAATGCTACTGAAGAGCTGTGATTTGTTGTACCTGATCTCAAACTGAGAAAATAACCCTGCATTTTTAGGGAAATATTTGGCACAGCGGGAACTCTCAATGAGGGGTTGGGGAACGCACAATCCTGCCGTCAGATGATGAATCATACTGGTGGGTCTGTGAACACAGCCCTCCTTAGCGCTGAGATCAGAGCTCCTCGTTCGGCTGTCTGGTGCTTCATGCCTTGCCTAACCTTGCCCATTTGCTTTAGGCAGAATAGGTGAATTTAGCACACGGTACCCAAGGGCCGAGTAACTGGAAATCATGGCAGCAGGGTAGACGTTGAGACGGCTCCTGTCCTCACCTCATTTCCAGCAGCTGCTTGCTATTGGGACCATAACTGAATTTGGGGGGGCTTGCACAGTTAAGGTTTCAGCTGTCCTACTGCTCTAGTTGCTGCTTTGCTTTTCCCCCCCAGTTAACTTAATCTTTGTGCGGATATAAGCCCCAGGCAGCCCTTTATTCAGGACAGTCTGGCAGTGCTGCCGTTCTCGACCCCCTTGAGCGATGGTTGAGGGGGAAGTGGCAGAGCTGCGCCCTAGACTGAAACAGCAACTTGACAAGAAATCGACAAAACGTTTTTTCGAAGGGCTGGAACACCCCCCCCCCCATAACTCGGTTTGCTGGGTTGCCCTTTAAAAACGGACGGGATAGATTGGGTTTTTGACAAATTTCCCAATTACCCAATTAGTGTGTATTCCTGCAGAATTTTATTTTTTTTTCCCACGTGAACTTTTAAAACCGTTTAGGCAAAAAACATTTTGTAATAACTAGCAATTCAGAGACGCTTCAGTGTACTGTTGCGAACATGTTCTCAACAGAAAAATGCCATGAAAACCTGCATAGACTTCTGACGCTGAAGTCCACGTTAGGCAGGGCAGTGAACATAAGGAGCTTCAAGACTGAGAATCTCAGCTTCTGTGGCTCCTGAGTCATCGTGACATGTGGTGTGTCCTATATAATCAACGTGAATATTTTACACCTTGTGTTACCAAGGTAATAGAGCTTTATCAGCCTGTCAGAAGTCTGGTTCTGCAATAGGCTGTGAAAAGATCAGCTTTTAATTTGACTATTGTATCCTGAGAAAGGCCAAGGTGATGGACAATGTGTGTTTTTAAAAGAAAATTAATTACCCGCGTTGTTACCAGTGTAGGATGTTATCAGTGGAGTTATGTACAGACGTTTTATAGTAAATGGCTTGTTCTGTAAGTAGTGCAAAACCGCGTTTTGTCGTTCTGATTGTGGGATGAGGTGAAATTGTATAACTCGCTGGAAAATAACTGTAGCAGCATAGAAAACCTGAATTACTTCTGAAATCATCTTGCTTTTTACCTTTTATTTACTCATTTTTTCTGTAAAGCACATATCCCTAAGCAAGAGAAATTTCTGCAGATACTGAGTACGTACCATATATTGCTATAATGCATGTAAAACGAATGGCTAAAAACCTGAAGTTTGACAGATTTGCTCATCCCTTCTCAACCAACTTCAAGTCGCAAAATGACAAATCATCTGCCAAAATAACTTCTTCCCTATGATTGCTGTATAATCCCCAACAACCCCTTAAACAACATACTGGGGAGAAAAAATAGGCTAACTTCACCATCTGCCTTGAAGGGGAAGACATTCAGGCAAAGGGAGAGTGAGCTTCTGAGATAACAAGGCCGCCATAAAGCCTTGTACAGACATTCAGTTTCTCCTGGGAGAGCCAGTGCTCTCCCAGGAGAAACTGTGAGTGTGCAGATTTTCACACTTTTTCTACCAGGGTAAAAATGACCACTTTAGGGGGAAAATACCCTGGAAACAACCAAGCTTTGGTCAC
>JAGPOW010000695.1:67755-99340 GCA_030014935.1 Caiman crocodilus | reverse complement strand
CCCCACGCGGCCGCCCCGCCCCGCCCCACGCGGGGCCGCCGCCAGCCCCGCCCACCAGCTCCGGAGGGCGGAGCCGCCGGGAGCCTCACGAAGCCCCAGCGCCTGCACGTCGGGCGCGGCCCCGCGGACCGGAGTAGCCCCTCAAGGCCAGCCCCCCCCCCGAAGGAACCGGGTCCCCGCAATGGACATGGACGCAGAACTGCCCCCCCACGCCAAGCAGCCGTCACCCCTCAAGTCAGACACGGCCCCCCAGGAAAACCAGGTGCTTCCACGCTGGAGCCACCCCCAGCGCTGGCCAGGAACCAGGCATCCGAGCCGCGGCCAGGGGCGGGCTGGAATGGGGGGGGGGGGGCGGGCTCCGGGGTGCCTGGGTTCTTTGCCCCCGGGCGGGGCGGGGCGGGGTAGTGCACCCTGGCGGTTAGAGCCGGGGAGGTGCTGCCTGCCCGCCTCCAAGGGCCCCCAGGGCTGGGACCCCGAGAAGGGGGAAGGGCCCGGACACCCCCAGCCCCTCCCCCGGGACGTGGGCGGAAATCTCCCCTGGAGTCAGGCGCTACGCTGCAGAGCCGCGGCCCTCCCCTGCCTCGTTAACCCTTCCACTGCCACATTTGGCTGCCTTAAGCCCATCCCTGCCCCACACAGGCCTGTACAGACAGAATGGATTTTTTTTTAAACAAAACTTTATTGGTAATCGTCTCAAATATGTTTACAACAAAGCACACCGTTAAGGGGGGGGGGTGAACCCGTCTGGGGCAGGGGACATAAATTTGCCCCGGGAGTGGGGGGGGGCGATAAAGGACTGCCCTGCTTCTCCTTGGGGGGGTGTATAAAAGCTAGAGTCGATCTGTACTCCCATACCCCCTACATTGAAAGGGCTGGGAATAAATTGGGGAGAGGGGGAGGAGATGAATAGATACAGCCTAGCCCCTTCCCAGACACTGCCCTGCACCTAGGTGGGCAAATAGTGCATGATGTTACACCCCCAAATCTGTCAGCCTATAGCCCTCCCTGCATAAGACCAGGAGCACAACAGGGCCAGGAATGGAGGGGCAAGGAAAGATGAGACTCCCAGAAATCTTAGGGGGGCAGGGCCAATGGGGGGAGCTAGTGATGGAGACAGCCCCCCCCCCAGCATGGGGAAGGGGGTTGTCTTTTACCCCACCCCAGCCCCAATGCAACCAGCCAGCTCTTGAGTCTATAAAGGAGGGACTTATGACAATTAAATGGGGGTCTATCAGCCCCCCAACTCCAGCTAGGACCCCAGTGCCCCTCATACAGACAGACAGATGGGGGGGCTGAAAATTACCTCAGTTTCAAACTGGGGGGGGCAGAAAACTCCTCCCCCTCCAAACCCACTTCTATTCCCATTAAAACCCAACATTAAAATCCCAGTTGGGGGGGGGGGGAGGGGGGTGTAGGACAGAGGGCTGTGGGAGGAACAGGGGACTGGCTTGGAGCTTAAAACTGGGTACTTTTTTATTTCCTCCCTGGAAAGAGCCGATTTCTCATGTTCTGTCATTAAAAAGGGGAACTGGATGCCACAAAAAAGGCAATTATAAAACAAGGGGCAGGGGCAGATGGGTCTGATCCACCCCAGGAAGGGTGGGAAGGGGGAACAGGGTGAGAGACCTAACTGTCTTCCAGGGGGGCAAGGAGCTCTGACCCCCTCCCAGGGATAGGGTCTAACTGCCCCCTAGGGGGTCTGATCCCCCCCACGGGGGTGATGGGTAACAAACGGATGGCCACAGAAGTGTCCTCCAGCCCCCCAAATTAAAGCTAGTGAGAAAGCTGGGGTGGCAGGGATGGGCAGTGCCAGGGGGGCAGGTGATGGGGGTCCCCATCTCGCCCCCTGCCCCAACTACCCAGATGTGAGTGGATCTGCCCCCCATTACACCCTGCCCCACCCCCCACATAGCCCCCGGCCCAGCCTAGAACTCGGCAAATTCCTTGGCGCACTTCTCAGTGAGTGAGACACGGATCTCCTCCTCCTCGTAGTCATCGAAGTTGCTTGTGTCGCCGGGGCCTTTGCACTTTGGTATGAAGGGGGCTTCCACCTGCGGGGGCCAGGGCAGAAGAGGTTGAGTCAGTGGGGGGTGGCAATAAAGG
Organism: Caiman crocodilus; assembly: GCA_030014935.1. Taxonomy (NCBI): domain Eukaryota; kingdom Metazoa; phylum Chordata; order Crocodylia; family Alligatoridae; genus Caiman; species Caiman crocodilus. Next base: position 97,237 of record JAGPOW010000695.1, on the reverse strand, counting down.
AAGCCCCCCTCAGGCAGAGTGGTGGGATTCCAGGATCAGGCCCCTCACGGCCAACCCTGCTGACTCCAGGCAGTGCTGCACAGGCCTTGCCCAGTGCGTAGCCCCTTCTCCACCTTGGGCTCAACAAGCCACACCCCTTGGCCTCCAGCCCCACCCCCACCTACCTGGTGTTCCACAGGCTCTGCCCACTCCATGGCCCCACACCTGTCCTGCATGTTCTCCCCACCTTGTGTCCTGCCAACCTTGTGCTCCACAACCCCCGATCTCTGCCAGGAAGGCCCATCTCCCCACACCAGGCCCTGCTTACCCCACGCTCCCCAGTTCCCAGCCCAGAAGCCCCACCCACTCCCTGGCACATTTTGCCTCTAGCCCTGCCCACCTTGCACCCCACAGCTAACACCTCTGCCCACATGCTCCACTCACACCACTGGGTGCACTTGTCTGGCCCTGCCCATTGCTTGGGCTCTGACCCTGGTGGGCACCACCCACAGCCAGGCCCCACCCACCTTGCACTGGAAGATGGCAGCCCAGTGGCCCCACCCTGCAGTGGGCCCCGCCTACCCATCTGGCTCCACCCCACACTGGTAGACAACCCTCCCTGAGGCCCTGCCCACCCCAGGTCCCATCCTCCCCAGGCTGCACCCCCAACCCCACCCACCCCATGCAGGAAGGCAGTTATTCTAGTGGCTGCTGCATCCCAGCTGGCTCTGCCCCCAGGTGGCCCCACTCCCATGGCACTGGTGGGTAGCAATCCCAGCGGCCCCACCCCCCGGCCCAGGCCCTGATCACCTTGCGCTGGTAGACAGCAATCCAGTCAGTGGTACCAAACCACTTGTGGTTCTTGATGTCCGCGACGCCATTCTTGAGGTTTCCGAAGCGCTTGGTGAGGTCGACCTGGAGCAGGTTGCGCAGCAGGTCCTTGAGGTCCGAGCTGAAGTGCGACGGGAACCGCACCTGCGGCAGGGCAGGGGTCAGCCCAGACACCTGGGTTCCCTCCCTCAGCCCAGGGTCTAGAGGGCGGGATGCTGAGGTTTCCTCCCAAGGGTGGGAGCCTGGGGGCCAAGGACCCCTGGGTTCCCCGTCTGAAGGGGGGTCAGGGTGCCAATGGCTGGGAGCCAGGATACCATCGCCAGCCTGAGGTTAGAGGGGGCTGGGAACAAGGATGCCCAAGTTCCCTCCATAAACCAGCTTCCCTCCCCAGAAAGTGGGGTTGGGGGCCAGTGCCAGGACACTTGGGTTCTAGGTGTGCTGGCCAGACTTTGGCTAGAGCCAGGACACCTGGCTGGCAGCCAAGGCAATGGAGACACCCACAGAGGGCAGGGCACCCAGGACTCCTAGCATGGCAACAGGCCTCTGACTGACCCCAGGAGAGGGCATATTCCATCTCCCATGTGCAACACCAAACCCCTCCTCCCAGGAGCTGGTGCCTGGCTACAGCTCCCCCCCGCACATGGTACCTTCCCGGAGACAATTTTCTCATAGATCTGGATGGGCTGGTCCGCGAAGAATGGGGGGTAGCCAGCCGCCATCTCGTAGATGAGGACACCCAGGGCCCACCAGTCCACAGCCTTGTTATACCCCTGGGAGGGGGGAACAGTGGGGTGTCATGCCCAAGCCAAGGGGGCAGGGAACAGGCAATGGGGGCAGGGCAGAGGCCTCATTAACCCTGGCTCACCTTGCTCAGGATGATCTCGGGTGCCAGGTACTCAGGGGTCCCACACAGTGTCCAGGTGCGCCCCTTCACCCTCTTGGCAAAGCCGAAATCTGTCACCTGGGGCAGAGAATGGAGAGGGGGATGGGCAGGATCAGGCCCAGGATCAGAAGGTTGGGGGAGCCAGAATCAGACCCAGGACTGGAGGAGGCAGAATGAAACCTGTGATGGAGGGGAGGTGTCTGGCCTGGTTGATACCCCTGGGGGTGGTGCAGACAGGGTGGGAGCTCATGGGTGGGGGCACAGTACCTCAATGTAGCCCTGCTGATCGATGAGCAGGTTCTCAGGCTTGAGGTCACGGTAGATGAGGTCAAGTGAGTGCAGGTACTCGAAGGTCAGCACGATCTGGGCCGCGTAGAACCGGGCATGAGGCTCGCTGGGGGGGAGCGAGAGCGTGGGCGCCCAGCTGGCACCGCCCACCAGCCCCTGGGCCCACCCCCACCCCCAGGGATGGGAGAGAACCGAGGTGTCCTGGCTGCCACCCCCCAGTTCCAACTCCTCTCCCAGAGGGGGACTAGAACCCAGGTGTCTGGGCTCCCAGACCTTTGCTTTACCAACTACACTTTGTTTTCTACACAGAGTCAGGAAAGAACCCGTGTCCAGGCTGTCAGCCTCTCCCTCCCCATTAGATCCTACTCCCCTGCCAGGGCCTGCAAATGAAACCTAGGCATCCAGGCTCCCACCCCCTACCTCCAGTTGGGAAAGCACCCAGGTGTCCGTGCTCCCTGTTGGACTGCTTTAACCACTAGGCTCTATCACCCCCTCCTAGATTCTAGTCCTGCCCCTCTGTGTCCCTGCACCAATGCTCACCTGAACCTCCCGATTCGCCGTAGATGGGAGAACATCTCCCCGCCCGGGATATATTCCATCACCATGTACAGGTTGGAGTTGTCCTGTAAGGCAGCGCAGCCCCTGAGCCCCACTGCCCCCCCCCCCCCCTTCCTACAGCCTCGTGGCAGCCAGCAGCCCTCCAATACCTCCAGGGCAGGAAGAGAGGGGAGCTCCTTTGCAGGGGAGGTAACAACCTACCACTGCAGCTGCTTTAGCCCTGGGGAAAACCAGCCTAGACTGGGGAGAGGTCAGAGGAGCCAACAGCTTGGAGGTTTCCATCAGTGCCAGGCTGGGCTGGGAGTGCTGGGAAGGAATGGATCAGGGGCTGGGGTGGGGGAAGGAAGTTGTACCTTGAAGGAGTACTCGAGCTTGACAAGGAAGGGGAAGTTGACAGCCTGGAGGATGCGCTTCTCGTTGAGTGTATGCTCAATCTGCTTCAGCTTCACCACCTGGGATGGACGGACAGACAATTAGCTCCTGGCCTCAGGGAGCCCTCCCATGGATCCTTCCTTCCCTACAACCAGCTGCAACCTCTCTCCCAACCCTCTTTAATGCCACCGGAGAAGCAAAACCTGCAAAAAGACCTCTCCCCGGGATCCATCGACCCCCAAACAGCAGCAAGCCCTCCACGCACAGTCAGCTCTGGCCCCAGACTCAGATACCAGAAACCCAGGACACCCCCCAACACTCAAAGAGCCCTGTAAAAACAGCTCACTCTTCACAAAAATCACTCCCAACCCCCCAGAGCCGCACAAGCAAGTTGCCCACCCACAATCACAGCCCCATATCAGAACAATCCCCCAAGACAAAATCCTTGAAAACCTCCTCCCCAGAACAACCAACCACCCCAAACTCTACCCCCAGCCCTAAAAGTATCAGCTTCAAAAACCTCCCAATAAAACCAAACTCCAACCCCCTGAACATTCCCCCAAAACTCCATAAAATAAAAGGACCCCAGAAACCACTGTTAAACTCCCTAAAATACCTCCAAACCCTCAAAAGCCACCCCAGATGTCCCGAAGCTCCCCAAAACAAGCCCCAACCCCTTAATATCTCCAAGCCCTCCAAAACAACCCAATTTCAAAGAACCCCAGAAGCAACCTCCCAACACCCTCTAGCATATCTCCAACCCCCTTAAAGCCCCCAAACCACCCTCCCCAACCCCCCATACTATCCCCATCTCTAACCCCACAAACTTCCCAACCCCCACAAAATATCCCAACCCTCTAACCTGAAACCCCCTAAACTATCCCTGAACTCAAAAAAACCCCAAAATATCTCAACCCCCCAAACCCCCTAAGATAGCCCAACCTCCAAAACATCTCAGATAGAAAGAAGCCCTACAAACCCCCAACCTTCCCAAAATTGCCCCATTGCAAAGATGCCCCCTGCAAAACCCTGGACACCCCAAAATCCCCCAAACCAATCCCCTCCTCCAAAAACCAGCCTCTCCTACAGCGCCACACAGCAACAGCAGCTCCCAAACCGACCACAGGATTCCCAGGGCTCCAAGTGGCAAAGACCAACCCCAATTTAACACACCCCTCTTCCAAATCAAGCCCACAAGATGCCCCAGACCCTAGCAGGTCCCCTCCCTGCAAACTTAGGATGTGCCAGTTTCATCCCAGATCAAAGATCCAACCCATGGCCCTGTGTCCTGGTCACCAGGCCCCAGAGCCTGTGCCTGGACCCCCCTCCCTAACCCCCAGGGCCTCTGCTCCCAAGACACTCCTTGTCCCCCAACATGGCTGCAAAAGCACTCCCTACCCCACAACCTATCTTGACCCCCATACCGCCCCAGTCTTCACATACCCTCTAGTCCCTCCCAATCCCTCAACATATCCCCACTCACAAACACCCTGTGCCCCCTTGCCACCACATACCCCCCCCAGCCATCTCCATGTGAACCCCGTTTCCCCCTGCCCCACCTTCTGCTTATCCAGGATCTTCATGGCATAGTGGTTGCCTGTCTCCTTGTGCTTCACCAGCATCACACGCCCGAAGGAGCCTGTGCCCAGCGTCTTGATGCGATCAAACTGGTCCAGACTGGCCGTGTTCTAAGGGGGAGGCAGGAGTGAGGGAGGGGGGCAGCACTGGCCTGTGGGGGGGCACCCCACAGTGCTCCCCTGCTGCCCCCAGTCCCATAGGGACACTACCAGGGGGTATCAGTGACTGCCACTGGGGAGGCTGGGACTGAGCCCATCTGGCCAAAGTGGGGAGGGAGCGGTATCCAGTGGTTAAAGCAACTACTTAGGGGCCCAGATGCCTGGGTTATCTCCCCACTATGGAGTGCTGGCTTGCGGGGGGGCGGGTGTTAGAGTTGCAGGGAGCTGGAAATTAGGGTTCTCTCACCCCGCCACTCTAGGATACCGAGCTGGTGGGTCAGAAAGCAGGGTCTTGGGAGCCCAGATGCCTGGGTTCTCCCATAGCTCCAGGGGGCTTCAGCAGAGTCCCGCACCCCAGTTCTCTTGGATTCAGCCACCTGTAGTAAGGCTCATAGTATGCTGGGCATGGGCACACCCTAACCATGGGGTTGGGGTATCTCTACCTGTGAAGGGCTCTCCCATTTCTTGAGGAAATCTTCTTTGGCTTTGGCCAGGAACTCCTTCACTGCAAGGCAAGGGGGTGGAGTCAGGACCAGCCTAGGAGGCAGAGCCAGAGGGGACACACACAGATGGAGGTCCTATTGGAAGTCCCCATCTCTCTTGCCCTGGGTATCCACTGGGGGGGCACTACTTACCAGGAAGGCTATGACATCACCACCCTGTGCCTGCCCCCCTGCACCCCCCAATGCAGCCAGTCATGCAGGAGGGAAACCCCGTGACCCCCCCATCATCTGTGATAAGCCACAAGGGGGCACTCCAGGCTGGTTCCCTGAGGCTCCATGAGGATTGTGGGTTGCAGGGGACCAGCAGAGTCCCCAAGCAGAGGCAGGGAGAAACCTGTTTAAGAACAGGCCCGGTCCTGCCCAGCACCCCTGCCCACAAGGCAGGGCCGGGGGCAGCCTGGGCCAGTGTTTGGAGAAATGGATTGGGAAGGGTCATCTGGGCTCCTGGGAGTGGGGGGGAAGGGATGGAGAGAGATGCCTGGGTTCTGTGACAGGATGTCATGCATCTCAACACGTGCTGCCCCCTCATCTGGGAAGTGATATCCTTACCCCCCACACCTCCCCTGGATGCCCCCCAGGCAGAATCACCCATTCCCCAGAGCAGGCAGGAGCCACAGTGCAGCTGGGAGGGAGCCCAGGTGTCCAGGCTCTCAGCCCACGTACTTTAATCCCTAGATTCCCCCACTCCCCTCCCATATCTGGAGAGGGACCCAGGGGTTCAGTTTCCTTCTAACCCTATCTCTACCACAGCCCAGTTCACAGCAGCCTGCCTCCAAATCACAGGGTCCAACTGATCCACCCAGAAGAGATCAGCCCTTGCTGGGGGTGGGGGGGAACAAAATTAGATATGCCACCCCGCATCTCTTGCCCCTCCAGCTGCCTGCCCTGCCCCCCGCAGGATATGCCGGCAGCTCTGTCTGACCTACTTTCCCTTTGTCTCCAGCTATTTATAAACCCCAGCCTGCCTCCCAGCCACTGCCAGCCCTGGAGTGTTGGGGGGGTGTCCCCTCCCCTCATTACCCCTGGAGACCCTGTGCCTGACCCACTGGAGCCCCCCTGACCTGCCCCGGACTCCCAGGCAGGGCCTTGCTCCCGCTGCAGAGGCAGATGAAGTCCCCACAAGTCTGGGCCCATTTGAGCTGGAGGGTCAAACCCTGCCTGATCCTTGAAGGGCTAGATGCCCAGCAAGAGACCGCTCATGCCCAACCCCCAGACCCAGCTGCAGATGGTGGAGGGAACCCTGCAAGGTTGGGGGAGCCTTCTCAGCCCCACCACTAGGGGCCTTCAGCTCTGCCCCACAGCCTGGGGACCCCACATGCAACACTACCCTGGCCTGCAGAGCCAGGAGCATGGAAACGCACCACAGCTCAACACAAATCTATCCAGGCCTCAGGGGCTATACAGAGCCAAGAATGCCTCCAAAGGCTCCAGCTACATTAAAATCCCCAATTTTCCCTTTGTCCTAGGATGAAAAGCCTCTGATCAGTGCTGCTTTCTGGCTATAAACTCTTCATACAATCAAGCCAGGAACAAGCAGTCTGGCATGTCCAACCCCTGCCCTGTATTGGGGCCCTGGCTAGCTCCCCACTTTCTGGGCTGAGTTTCTGAGCTCAGACTTGGACCTAAATAAGGCAAAGGTTTCCTGGGCACCCAGAAGATGCCATCTCCTAGGATCTGTTTCACCTGCTGCTGAGATGCAGCCACATCTGGTGCAAGCAAGTTAATGCTGGTGTAGAACAGAAGTAGAAAGGGACAATGGGGACAGGGGGAGATCTGAGGGTGGGGCTAGTGACATCTAACCCCAACTCCACACCCCCCAAATTCTCCAATGAGAGTGATATGGATGACTTCCCCACAGCCCCCTCCCTCCATCTCTTCCTGCTGGGATCCTTGCCCCCCCAGCTCTGGCCACAGGAATGACGCAGACACAGCCTGACAGTGAAAAGATACTGGCCCCTCTATCCCCCCAGGTTCAGCCCAGTGCCCCCAGTCCCACCTGACATCAGTTGGGACTAGAGACACTGCTGTACCCCCAAATCAGAAACTGCTCCACCCAGGTACTGGGAGCTGAAGGGTTAATGGCAGCTCCACACCCACACCCTTTTCATCCCCACCACAGGGACCCACAGGCTCCCTCTGGCCCCTGGTTTCCACAACAGGGTTCTTCCAACTGTGCTAATGAGCCCTTTAGGAATGCAAGTGTGGAGGTGGGGAGATCAGGGGCCTGGCATGTCACTGAGGCAGGACAGTTCTCCCCCTTGCAAAGCCTGGGTTCCCTCATGTCCGTGTCATCCCCCCACAACACACATAACAGTGGGGGGGGGGGGCGATAGGGCTGACTGGATCACAGGTTCAAACCTGCAGTGAGAATGATGATGGAAGAAGATCCCAGGCCTCCAGGCCCCCCTGCTGTGCATTCAGCCCTCCCCCAGAGCAACAACCCCCTCTAGACAGAGGCCCCAGCAGGCAGGAAGGTAGAAAAGCCCTTTCCTGCCTCAATTTCCCTTCTTACCCCTATCTAGCAGCTGGAGAGGCAGAGGTGATCAGTGAGGGGTTGGGAGAAGGGGTGAGGAGCAAGACTCAGCAGTGCCTTGGGGGGGGGGAGGGGAGGGGGTCCCTGACTGAGCCCCGGGCTGCAGCAGCAACTGGGGCAGGAAGGAATGATAGGGCCTGGCGTCAACCTGTGACATCAGCCAGGGCCTGTGACAACAGAAGCCTGGATCAAATACAGTAACAACCCCCACAACCCCTGCCTCCCCTTACCATCCATGCCAGGGACCCCAGCATCCTGGGCCCTGGGGGAATTGGGATGCCTCAGAGAATGTTGGGATCTGGCAGGGGCTGGATGAGGACTTTGCTCCCAGCAGGGACAGCAAACATCCTCCACCTCCCCGCCCTCCCAAAAACCACAGGGCCTTGAGCCAGCCTGGGGTTGGGAGGGTGCGAGACTAGAAACCCTGCAGCTGCCAATTGTCCCCTGGGGATCCCTGCTCCCCTATACTCCTGGGTATTGCTGGTAGTGGACCTGCCTGCTTTACCTGAGAAGGGGAGAGAATCCAGGTGTCTGGGCTCCAAAACCCCTCCTTTCTCTGTGCCATCCCTCCCAGAGGTGGGAGCCCAGATACCTGGGTTCCTACCTCAGCCGCCTACCCTCTCTGCCTCAGGCCCTGCTCCCAGAGATGGACAGGGAACCCAGGTATCCAGGCTCCCAGCCCTACTCTGCTTCAATCATTACCCAGTAGGGCCCCTCCCAGTGCTAGGGACAGAACCCAGGTCTCCAAGCCTCCCACCTGCCCAATCAATCAGGACAACAAACCAAAGAATGAGCTCAGGAGTTCAGGTTCCCACCTCTGGGAGGGTTGGCGTGTGATAGGGGCTAGGTTCAAGGCAATCAGACAGCCTGCCCCCCCCCGCCCCAAGAGGGACCAGCTTGAAATACCTACTATCACCACCAATGGTCCCATGGTATTCCCCCTCCCGCCCCACACCAGCTAGACTCCGTGGTGGTTCCCCGCAATCAGCTCCAAAAGAGCCAGGCAGCACCAAAACCACGCCTCTCACCCAAGCCTTCTGAAGACCACACCTGTCCCCTCCAACATAGGGATCAGTGCAGCCACCCCTGGGATAGCAGTCAGGTTAATGCCCCACCACACCCACCTCAGATGCAGCTGGTTTGAGGGGAAAATGGGGCCAATAGCAATGCAAAGCATAGAGGCCAGCCATTTGCTTGGTGCCAAAACACAGCTCGTTCTGGGGGGTGGGTACTGGGAGAAGGGGGGCATTGGCCAACAGCAACATGACCTGGTGAACCATCACTGGAATGGCACCAAAATGCAGCTGGTGCTAGGGGAGGGGAAAAGGGAAGCAACAAAGAGCAAGCAACCAGTTCACCCAGTGAAAGACTGCTCCAATGGCACAAAAATACAGCTGGTGCTGGGGGGGAAACGGCAGAGGATGAACTGCCAACAGCAACATGGCCTGGAGAACCAGCACTGGAACAGAATAGCATTAAGATGCAGGTAGTTCCGAGATGGAGCAGGGTCATAGGATAAAGGCCAAGAGCAACACAGCCTGCCAGGGGCTGAAACACAGCTGGTTTTGAGATGGTACAGGGCAGGGGGGAACCATCCAGCAGCAAGGGGACCCACAGACACAACCACTCAGGTAGCACCAAAATGCAGCTGGTTCTGGGGAAGGAGCAGAGGAAAGAGGTAAACGGCTAATAGCAACACAACCCAGAGAGATAGCCACCTGTTCACAGCCAAATGAAGCTGGTTCTGAGGTGGAAACAGGGGAAGGAGGTGACTGGCCAACAACATGCCTTGGACAAGCCATAGCTTGCTTGGGGCTGAAATGCAGCTGGCTCTGGGGAGGAGGCACCAAGAGTCTGGCAACCTAAAGACCCATCCTTGCTCACAGCCAAAATGCAGCTGGTTTTGGAAGGAAACAAGGGAGGGGGTGAAGGGTAAACAGTACTAGTGCCCAAAGAACCAATCACTCACTCACTCAGGGCTGAGATGAAGCTGTTTCTGGGGGGGGAGCAGGGCAGGAGGAACAGCCACCAGCAACATGGCTTGGGGACCTGGTGCTTGCTCACTGCCACATGCAGCTGGCTGTGAGGTGAAGGGCAGTGCTGAATGGCTAATAGCAACAAACCCTGGAAAAGCTATGTCTCTCTTCAGTCTCCAGTGAGCCTGATTCTGAGGGCAGCAGGGCAAGGGAGAATTAGCCAACAGTAACAGATGCTGGACTAGCACCAAATGCAGCTGGTGCTGGGGGAGAAGCAGATCCGGATCTGCCCAGTCCCAGGCCTCAGCCTGGCAGGATCCACCTCCCTCCCACCCCCGAGTTTCCATTCCCTATGCCAGCCCCAGCCATGGACAGTGAAGGACAGACACCATGGCCTCGGGCCTGGAAAGAAGCTGCCCTCCTCTCCCCCAATCAATAAGCCACAGCCAGAGGGACCTGTTCAATGGGCGATGGAATGGGAGCCAACCCCATCCCAAAGTACCCTGACAACCCTCCCACAGCCAAGAGAACCCAGGGGTCTGGGCTCCCAACCTCCCCCTGCTCTATCCACTATCCCACCCCCACTCACTTCACCAGCTGGGGAGAGAACCCAGGCATCCCAGCTCCCAGCATGGATGGGTTCCAAAGCCACCAAAACTCTCCTTCCCACCCAAAGCCCTCTACGGCTTAGGAGGGTGGGAGGGAAGGGCAGACAGGGAGTTTAAAAGGGCCTGCACAACACTGGCAGGTGCCCAGCACTGCTATTTTTGCCTGGGTGCCCACATCAGGGGCCATTGTCACAGCTTTGTTTGAGTATCCAGTGCCCCTGCACTCCCCTTCCCACCTCCCCTCCCCCAGAGCTGGAAGAGAACCCAGGTGTCAGGGTTTCCATCCCAATTGCCCTGAACTAGATCTTACTGATCTCCCCGCAACTGGGAGAAAGCCCAGGTGCCTGGCCTCCCAGCCCCGTCTTTTGCTCTAACCAGTCCCTTTAACTGCCAGGGAGAAAACCCAGGTGTCCTGGCTCCCAGCTCCCCCCATCTTTACCTCTAACACATCAGCCCAGCCAGCCCAACTGACAGCCAGGACTCCTGGGTTCCCCAACCCCACCCTGGGCCCGTTTGCCAGCAGCCTGCCTCAGTTTCCCACTATGTGCAGTAAGTGGGGGGGCACTGGTGATGATGCTCTTAATGGGTCCAAGCTGATGGGGCAACAACATGGCAGGAGAGGGTCATACCCCTGACCCTTCCTCCATTATTCTGATTTACCCCCCACTGTCCCTCCATCTGCCCCACCCACCAGCCCCACTCACTCTGCTGGTTCCAGGCAGCTGCATGTTCTGTCTCAAGGACCCCCCCTCTGCTTTCAGGATCCCCAGGGTCCCCCCGTGGACCCCAGGAGAAGATGCGCCCGACCAGGCTCTCCAGCCTCTGTAGCGCCGACATCTTGCCCCCCTTGGCCTTGCTGGGGGTGGGGCTGGGGCCAACTACCTCTGGCCTGTGGCTCATGCTGGATCAATGGCCACTGAAATGTTGGCAGCCGCAGCCATTCCTGGACTGGCCTCCCCCACACCTTGACACAAAGGATTGGGGGCTCAGCTGGCAGCTATACCAGGGTCCATCCAGCCTGGCTTCACTGGAGTTGGGGGCCTGGCCTGGCACAGGGCCTTTAAACCTGGCTTCTGGGTGCAGAGATCTTGGCACCAAGATGTCAGTCGCAGGATGGCTGATGAGTTTCCCTGCTGGGGTCTCTGGTCCAGTCAACCTCAGAGCTGCCTTGACCCCAAAACTGCCCAAATCCTGATCAGTTCAACAGCTGTCCTTGGCTGGGGTCTGGTCAGGTTCAGATCTGCTTGGGGGAGTCCAGTCAGTTTCACTGCCCCTGCTGGAGTCTGGTCAGTTTCAGGATCAGCTGCTGCTTGACAGTTCGGTCAGTTTCATGCTGCTGGCTCCTTTCCAGCCTTGGGGGGAGGGAGGGGTGTCCCCTGGGTCCAGGGCTGGAGTCCAGTCAGTCTCCCAGCTGCCTCCCCTAGGGCTGGTCAGTTTCAGGTCAGTTAGGTTGCCTTGGCCTGGGGTCTGGTCAGTTTCCCGGCTGGAAGTGGATCAATTTCTGCTGAACAAGGGCTGCTGGCCTCCAGTCAGGATCACAGTCAGGTTGAGGGCTGGGGTTCACGGCTGCTCCCCACTCCAGGGGTCTCCCCAGGTCCAGGATCAGCTGCTGTTTGAGGGTCTTGTCAGGTTCAGAGCTAGAGGATCCTCCTTTGACTTCCATGGAGCAGACACGTCACAGGCATGAAATAGTCACAGGCATCAAATAGTCTCTCCAGCTGGAGGGGGCAGGGGAGCCCTGGGTGGGGGAGGGGGTAGGGAGGGGACAGCCCCCACAGTAAGACCCCTCCCACTTGCAGGCCCAGCGCCCCCTGGAGGCAGCTAGTAGGATTGCAAGCCAAGGGGAAGAAGTAGGGGGGTGTTCCTGATCAGCTCAATCCAATCACCAGCTGCAGAGAAAGGGGCAGCAAGCCCGTGAAGAGCTGCCCACACTCAGGCTGCACCCAGCTCTGGGGTGGGGCATGGTGGGGGAAGCATGGAGACTCCTTGACCTTGGAGAGCAGAAGCCAGGGCAGGCAGGAGCAGAGGCCTTTCTGTGCCAGGAGGCAGCAGTGGAGAGCTTCGAGGCCCCAGTGGCTGCAATCAGGGTCCCCCTGCACACGCTGGGGGGTGGTGGGTGTGGGTAGAGGCAGTTAGCGCTTCTGTCTCCTGCAGGAGCCATGGAGGATGTGGCCCAGCAGCCGCCCCAGCAAGTGCAGCCACAGAACGACCTGCAGCCAGAACTGGAAATCACTGTCGGCACTGGTGCCTGCCTGCGAGACCTTGCCAGGGGCTGCCTCCATGGTGCCCCCCCACTCCAAGGCTCAGCTCCACTACCTCCCAGCGTAGATCGCAGTACCCTCCCCTGTTGCCAGACCCCTCCCCTGTCCCCTGTTGCCAGACCCCTCCCCTGGCAGCAGATCCTGGGGCCAAGCAGGCTGGGGCGGGGCCAACCACTGGGTATTGTTGCAGGGAGGGACCCCAGGGACCAGCCTGGGGAGGGAGGCAGGCACAGCGCCAGGTGCCTTAAAGGCATCAGTGCCTGCTGAGGTGTTAACCTTTTGGGAGCTGGCACAAGCTAGAATGACCTCCTCCTCTACCCTACCAGTGCCCCCAGCTCCAGTGGTGGGGAAGATCAAAGCCAGGCAGAAGTCTGCAAGTTTCAAAGAGAGAGAGGGAAGGAACCCAGGAGTCCTGATGGACCCACCCACCACACTGCCCCTTCCCTACCAGAACCTTCACCCTCCCCAAGCACCACCAGACCCCAGCAGCTCCCAGGGCCCAGGAGGGAATCCAGAGGTCCAGGGTAGATGGGCACCCCTAGCCTGCCCAACCTCATGGAGCCAAGGGCTGACAAGAGTCTGGAGGCTGCCAGAAGGGTTCAATGCACTGCAGAAACCCCAAGCAGAGGCCAAGACTGCAGCAGAAGGGGAAACCCCCAGTCCATGCCTGTTTGGCATGGACTGGGAACCCCCCAGTCCTTCCTGACCCCAATGCAGTGACAGGCTGAGCCTGAGCTGCAGGACAAGATGTAGCCAAGGCCCTCTGGGTCTGAGTTCACCCCCATCACCACCCCCAGCCTGGGCTACAGACAACACTTAACACTGTTGAAGGAGGAGAGAAACACCCAAACCCCTATAAGCAGCAAGAATGGGGAAGAATTCTTTCCTGGCCCCACATGGCTGCCAGAAGAGCCTAGAAGCCTGTTAAAAAAAACAAAACAGACCCTAACTGTGGGTCTCAGATCATGCCTAGCTGCCCAGGCCTCTTCTCTGCCTCCAAGGCCACATGGGAACCAATCAGGGGTTTCCAGCCCCCTTGGGGAGCCCAGCCCACAGGCTTAATGCCAAGTCCATCATGACCCCCACACCTGGAAGGGAGGGTAACAGCCTATCACTGCTCCACGCTAAACTGCCTCAATACACCCACCCCTGCCTTAGTTTCTCACCAGCAGGTGAAGTCCCTGCCTCCCACCCCACACAGCGACACCAAGACCTCCATCATTAGCCACATCACCTCAACAGTGTAGCCAGTCCCACCCGTTTCAGGAGGCTCCTCCCACCCACACATTCCCATGACGACCGCTGCTGGGGGAGGTTGGTAAATTAAACCTGCTTGGGGCAGGGGCTAGGCCTCTGGGACCCAGGAGTCCCCTGGAGGACCCCATCCCTTCTTCCCCCACTTACCGCCTGCCTCCATCTTGCCACTTTCTGCTGCCCTGGGGCTTGGCCTATGGTGCCCTGGTGGGGTCAATCTATTTGGGCCCAAAAGCCTACTGCTGCTGGAGGGCTGGGCTGGGTTGAGCCCTCCGGGGTGCCGTACAGGGGTTGGAGGGGCAGAGGCCTCCTGGGAATGCTCTCCTAGGAAGCCTGAGTTTGGTCAATAGGCAGGAAGAGAAGCCCCTGATCTGACCCCTCTGGGGAGCTGTAGATGTGCCAAGCAAGCCTCTGGGTGCAACCTCTCCTGGATGCTGTAGCACGGCCAACAGCTAGGAATGGAAACACAATTTGTCCCCTCCGGGGCACCATAGATTGGCCAGTGGGTAGCAGAAACCCCTAGGTATGAGCCTTCTGGGGAGCCGTAGACTGGCCAGTGATGGAAACCCCTGGATATGACCCCTCCAGGGAGCTGTAGCTTGGCCAACAGCTATGAATAGAAGCCCCTGGTTTGCCCCTTCTGGGGAGCTATAGGTTAGCCAGCAGGTGGGAATAGGAACCCATCCTGCCTGACCCCTCTGAGACACCAGAGATCGGCCTGCAGGTAGGGATAGGAGCTCCCAGGCACGACCCTTCCAAGGATCTGGATTTTGGCCAACAGGTAGGGAGGGAAGCTCCTGATTTGACCCCTCTGGGAAGATGCAGACAGGCCAAGCAGGAGGCACGGTGGTGGTGTGATCCCTGTCTGAGGGCCAAACTATGGATCCCTAGAGGGGTTATTCCCAGGTCACAGTTCTCCCCCTGCGCCTCTGTACAAAACCTCAAAGGGGTCAGCCGAGCCGGGCACAGCCCTCCAGCAGACAGAGGTGCCAAGTAGGGGGTGGAAGGATAGGTGGTACTGGGCTCTGATACCCACAGGGGCAAGAAGGACCCAGGGAGGTTGAGGCAGCACTCCCCAGGCCTGCACTGAGGGGAACCAGATTGGGAGGCAGACTGCAGGGGACAAGTGCCAAGACCCCAGAATCCAAGCGATCTGAAGCCTCCCCCCACCCCCATCCCCCTCATCAAGGGGCAGTGACCAATCAATGAATTTTATGCAAAGGATCCAGTAATAAACAACTGCCCCCAGGCCCATTAAAGAGACAGTGTGAGATCCGGCATCCATGCTTTTTTATTCCCCCTCATACTGAACTGAAAGTGGTTTTAAAGGGCAAACAAGCTGCAGCTTTCCCATGATCTCCTGGGCCTGCCGCAGCCAAAGATGAGCCTGGGACACAGGCAGCCCCACTTCCTGTCCCAACACACTTCTGTCTGGCAGGTCTCACCATTGTCTATTCAGCAGGGCTAGAATAAGGCAGGCATCAGCTACTAAGCCCAATCACTGCCCAATCCATGGCTTCAGGGTCTCCATGTCCCCCTCTGATCTAGTCCTTGCAGCCAAGAAAGGGTTAAACCACAAAGGAGCCAAGCATCCAACTTCCTGTTTCCCATGAGCCTCCCTGTGCCCACTCTCCCCTCCTCCCCCAATGCGGCTGCCTGGCTGTGATTGGAGGGAACCAGGAGTTCGGGGGGGTGGAGCCAGGAGGCCTAGGTTCTCCTCCCAGCAGTAGGAGGGCAGTGGAGGCTGGTGGGTTAGAACAGGTGATGGGAACCAGGACACCTGGTTCTACCTCAGCTTTGGGTGTAATGGTTAGAGCCAGGGGGTACAAGTCAGGCCATCTGGGTTCTAGCTTCCCCTATGGGGGAAATGTAGGTGATTGGCTTAGGGGAGGGGAGGCAGCAAGGATGCCTGGGTTCTCTTTCCCAGCAGATGCCACAGATCCTGCCCATCCCCACCAGGGGCCCTAGATCACAGGGATGAGGGCCACAGAAGGGCAGGCTACATTAATGAGTGGGAGAAGGCATGGAGAGGAGTGTGGGCTGGGGTGGGTGCCCAGTACTTCCAGATGGGTGGGTTAGAGATATCTGTGAGCTGGGGGCGCCCCCTTCAGGCTCATACTTGCTGTTGGCTTGGGAAGTGCTTGGCCCTGGTCTGGAGAATAAGGCTGAGGGGAGGGGAGGGTTTGTGACAGCATCACTGAGGCCCTGGCAGCTGCAGGGGTTTGCGGAAACCTCCCTGCCTCAGTTTCCAGAAACAAGGGGGACATCTGGGTCCCCAACACCAGCCCTGGGGGCTCTGCAGAGACAGGTCTTCCCACCGAGGGAAACTGACCAGGATGGCAGGAGGCCCTGAATTAACAGCCCTAAATTTAAGATAAGCCTTAATGAAAAGGAGGAGAAGCTACTGGTGCCTCCCCATTATGGTGTGTATACCAGTTTATAATGGCCCAATCCAGCCCAGTGTCTCCAACCTACTAACCCTAAAGCAACTGTACCCCCACCCCAATGCCCTCTTTAACTCCAGACTCCACCAGAGATCTGATGCCCACAATGCCAGGATTGGCTAGGTTGGTACTGAGGTCACTACTTATATCATTGGGTTTCCCTTGTTGGGGGAGAGCGGGGGTCGAAGCCAGACCCTGCCCCTACCACTGCTGCCTCCCAGCCCTCATCCTCATATGCCCTTGACATCATGATCTTCCACCCTCCCACTTAAAATCAACCCTCTGGTGAACCCAGCTGGGTCTCCCACCCCCACCTGGGAAGTAAGTGGGGGTCAGTGCCACACAAGAGGGGTCTGCCAGGGGATGGAGGGTAGAGCAACCCAATTGCCACAGTAATGACCCCAGATGGACAGAGTGAGCCCAAGTCACTGGACAGGGCAGTCAGAGTTGGAGCTAGAGCCAGAGCAGGTACAGCACATAATGTACCTGGGGGCTATGATAATGTTCAGGGAAGGAGGGGACGACATCATCCACTGTCCAGTCCCACTCCTGCCCCCCAAAAGGGCAGGGTATCGTGTCTTCTCTCCCTCTCTTAGGCCCCAAATCACCAAGAATCCAACAGCCAAGTGACTGCAGCACTGGGTTGGCCCTCAGATACCCAGGTTCTCTGCCCAGCTGTGTTGCTGTCTGGCCCTGTGCCTCAGTTTCCTCCATCTGCCAACCAGAAAGTGAAATGCCTGCCCCACCCCATAAAGCCAGCAAGATTCAAACAGCCCCCAGGTGGATGTGGGGGATGGGCAGGAGAGCCCCACTGATGCTGGGGAACTGGGTGCTCTGGTCTGACAGCTGGACAGCACCCTCATCCCAACACCTGACAGCCAGGCCCCAACACAGAGCCCTCACCCCAACTGTCTGCCCTGCCTCCAGTCCCCTCCCTCTCCTCTGCCTGGTCTGCTCCAGCCTCTCTGGCCCTCCAGGATGTGTCTGTCTCTCTGTCCTGAATCCTGCACCGCTCAGCCTGGCTCACCTGCGATCACAGCAGAGACACCTTAAGCATAGGAGCTAGGTGTCAGTACCACCAGCAGCCTGCCCCCCAGTATCACCAACAGCCACACCCTGGGAACACTGGTCCCCTCCAGCCTGTCTAACCAGGGCCCCAAGTGCCAGTGCTCCTCGTGGGTCACACACATGCAGGCCTGACGGAGGGGAAGGGGCACTTCCGGCAGGTGCTGAAGCTGTAACGCAGTGCAGACCCCCGATCCTGCCCTGGGAGTTATGGGGGCAGAGTGTACTTCCTGCTGCATCAACATGCAGGGAGGGGGGTACAGGCAGGATCCCTCACTCCAAAGCAGTGCTGGGCTGGGCTGGGCTGGGCTGGGCGCTCCCCTCCCCCCGCCCCAGAGCCTCTTGGGACCCCGGCACCGGGTCCCCCAGGCCCGGCGGCTGCACCCGCACGCAGGCCCGGGGGTGCAACGCGATCCCCCACCTCGAGCCCCGACCCGGCCCGGCCGGCGCTCACCGCTCTCCAGCTCGCCGCCCTTCTTGGCCGCGGCCGCGTTGCCCATCCCGGAGCCGGAGCCGGAGCCGGAGCCGGTGCCGGTGCCGGTGCGGCTGGGCCCGGCGCGGCCGCGATCCCCCCCGCCGCCAGGCGGAGCCGCTGCCGCTGCTGCCGCTCCCTCCCCCCCGCGCCACCGCCCCCGCCCCCGGCGCCACCCCCCATTGGCTGTCACCGCCGTGACGCGCCGCAGGACCCGCCCCCCTACCACGGCAGTCCGCAGTCTATTGGCGCGCCGCGAGCCGGGACGGCAGCCGGGGATTGGCCTGCGGGGCGGTGCCGGGGCCCCGCCCCCCACAGCCGCCCATTGGCTGGCGCGAGGTGAGGTCGCCGCGTTCTATATTTAGAAAATCGGGCCGGTTCCAGGCGCTCGAAGGAATGCTCGGACCGAGGGGCGGGGCCACGTCCTCATTAGGTCACTGGGGCGGGACTATGGCTAGCCCCGCCCCCACCCTGTGCCTCAATTTCTCCCTGCAGTGCGGGGATCCTTGGTTCGTTGGGACCCGGTCACCGGGGGCCTTGTACCGCACCATTAGGACTCCCTGCTTCCACCAGGGTCGTGCAGGGGGCAGGGCAGAGATGGGAGGCGCAGATCGGGGCGGTGCCGTAGAAATCCCGGATCTGGGGACTGCAGTACCCGGCATGCCAGGAGCCAGCTGGGGCGAGAAAAATCAGTGCATGGTGGGATATCGGAGGACAGCCCTAAAGCTGGGAAGCGGGGGAGAAGGTGAGAGCCCCCAGGGCAAGGTGGGGGGCATGGCCTATTAGTTGTTGCAACAGAAATCCTGGCGTGGGGGGCATTATGACATCCAGAGTAGGAGGAGCCGGCAGGGGGAAGGCAATGCATTGTGGAATGCTAGAGGATAGGTCTGGCTGTCCTACAGGTATAAAAGTAGGGGAAGAGCTGCTCTTGTGGGGTTGGACCCCTGTTCCATCTCCCTGCACCCGGGAAGCCAGGGGCAAGGCCCTAAAAGCCTAAAAAATGACCTGAATCAGAAACTGGGAGAAAACAACAGGACCCCTCCCAGAAGGGCCCCCCCCATGAGAACAGAGGGTGTAGGCCCCAGGCTCTGGCCCCCAAGTTAGCCTCAGCACTTCCCCCCGCAAACACCCCCTTCCCCTGACACAAACACAAGCAGAACCCAGGCATTCTGGATACACATGGACACGACCCAGGTGTCCTTGGTATACGCACACATGCACAGGTACACACTTCCAACCTGCCCTGCCCCAGGACTGCAGCACTGGCTCCAGCAGGCAGAGACCCAAGACCGTTTTCCCCCAGACACAAGCCTGGGTGCTGCAGGCCTGGGCAGCTCTTGGGGATCTGGAGAGCTCTACATGAGAGACCATAGCAGGGAGAGAACCCTGATGCCCTGAGCTCTGCCCCTGGGTGTGCCTCAGTTTCCCCCGCCCTGAGCAGGGCACTGGCTAGCTCAGGGCCTTTCCCCTCTCCTGATCCAGAAGTACTGGCTTAGAGGAGGGAGGGTGGTTTTCAGGGTTGGGGGACACATCCCAATCCCTGAAGGCCCCTACCCAGCAGCAGCTGCCTCCCCTTCCCTGAGACACTTTGAGCCCCTCCAGCCCAGCTGCTTTCAACCCCTTCCGCATGTCTAATCCCTCATCCAGAGATGGCCTCAGACGGGGAAATGGCCTCTTACTCTGAGGGGAAGACAACCCCTGATCCCAGGAGAGTAGGAGCTATGAATCAAGGCCTCCTGGGGGCCTTATGGAGGGAATGCAGCAGAGCAGGCCAGCAAGGAGCACATCACCCCTAGCCTAACCCCCACAAGCCCTTCACCTCACCCCAATAGATAGAAGCACCTGCACACACTGCATCCAAGAAATCTCAGTTCCTTTATTGTAGGCCCAGCGGGCAGCGGCTGAGGCAGGTCCGTGACCAGGGCACGGAGCCCATGGCCTATCCTGCCACCAGCCCCGTGGCGCCGGAGCCGTTTGTTCGGTTTAATGCACTCGACCCAACGTTGGTTTGGCATATCGAAAACGGACAGACAGGGGACGCAGCAATGGGGGGTGGGGGGAGCCCCAAGGCACCAGCTGAGCCACCCCCCCCAACCCCAGACAGGTGAAGGGACTGGGACGAAGATGACTCTGGAAAGAGGCCGCCCAGCCTGTGAGGTACCAGCATAGGGGAGCCCAGATGCCTGGGTTCTGTTCCCCCCACTCAGCCCAGCATAGCTTTGTGCCTCAGTTTCCCCTCCCAGGCTTGCTGCTGAGGCCCACATGGGGGTATATGTACAGCACCTGGTGCAGTGTGGGCTGGCTCCCCTCGGACTGCAGTGCAGGCAATGAATGCTCTGGATTATTTGGTATTCAGTTGCACCAGTGACCCTGAGGGGAGGGAGGGGGCAATGATGGGTTCCCCCCACCCCAGCCTCAGCTACCACCAGATCATCTTGAGACCCAGGTACCCCTGAGGGGCAGATGAAGGGACCCCCCAGCCCCGCCTGGGTCTAGGAAGGATGGAGAAGGAGACTTGAACACAGGGCAGGGCAGATGAAACTTGGAGACTATTGGGGGGTGGCACCCAGGTGATAACCCCACCTCCCCTGTGATTGGCTAGCAGGCACCCAATCACTTGAGAAGAGCTCTGGCAGGAAGGGGGAGGCCTAGGTCTTTATTGGTAGTGGGAGACAAGAGCTAGGAGCTGATTGGAGGGCTCTGAGCTTCTCTTCCTTTTTAAAAGGGGCCAGGACACCCTGGTGCCCAGAGGTGTGATTCCACCTGGGCTGTGACACAATTGAGGTGGGAGCCCCATGGCGGGCAATTACCAATAGGACATGGAGCAGAAGGCCCAGGTGCCTCAGGCAGAGAGGCAGCGATTGTCAAACCAGGGGCTGATATTGGGCAGCACTGGTGGCCAGGCTCTCCTGTCAATCCTATGGTGAAGCTCTGGTTCCTCTGCTATAGCCCTGCCTCTTGCACCAATATCCCCCAGTGGGGAGACTGGGGTAGAAGAGGCAAATCCTTTTGCCAGGGCATCTTTGCTTCCCCCTCTGCCCTAGAAGGCAGCTCCCCTGGAGCTGAGCCCAGCCTGGCCCTATAACTCATTGCACTTGTGAGAGGCTTAAAGCCCAGGGAGTTGGGGAGAGGGCCATTGGGGGTGGGGTCCTGCACGCGGAACCCACACCACAGTGCAGGAGGGCACCGCTTTAGATTTCACAGAAAGCCTTGCAGCCCAAACTGGGGTGGGGGGCCTGGACCAGACATGGTCTTCAGCTCCCATGAAGGGTGGGCATGGGGGGTGGTGGGGAGGGAGCTGCCTCATGCCAGAAGGTGGCCATCAGCTATGGGGGAGGGGAACAGGACACAAAAGGGGTCCACAGACCCCATGCCAAGGCCTTACCAGGGTAAAAGGCGGGAGCACCATGCCCAGAGGCCACCTCCCCCCCAAGCAGGGCTAAGGAGCCAGGAACACCCCCCTCAACAGGTGTAAATCAGTTGACGGAGCAGCCCTGTCTACATTACTCCACTCCCATCATATCAGCCCCTGCCCCACAGCCCCGTTGTCCTCGGGCCCAGGTCCCGCAGGGGAGGTGACAGCCTCATAGCCAGCCAGACGAACCAAAGGGGCCGCTTGTGGCCGGGTGGGGGTGGCAAGGGATGTGGCGAGTCACAGACATGGCGCGTTCTTGGTTATATATTACATAAAAATTGTGCCAAAAACAGTTCGTTTCTCCTTTTTTGTTGTTTGTGGGGGGTTTTTTTGTTGCTTTTTTGTCTTTTTCCCATTTTTTCTTTTTTTTGTTTTTTGATCATAAAAATCCGCCTGTGGGCCAGCAGGGGAGGGTGCAGGGGATGGGGGTGGCCACGGCACGGCGGATGCACATGTGCCTCAAGGGAACGGGGCGCAGACAGACACATGGACACGCGGTGGGTCCCTTGTGGTGGGCGCCAAGGGAACAGGTTTTCCCACCTTCTTTTGTACTTCCCCCCCTTATTTGCAATATTTACAGCATTTCTGCACCCCCTCCACAAAAAAACAGTGCCTCCCCCACCCTCCCCCCAGAACGGTGCCTTGGAGGGGGTCTCCAGCCCCACGAGGAGAATTTTGCTTTGTGCTTCAGGAGGGAGTCCATGTTGATGCGGGGGAGCTCTGCTTCTTTTTTTTTTCCCCACCTTGGAAAGAAAAAAAACCCCAAAACACAAAGGGTGGGGGGGAGGGAGGGAGGGAGGGAATTGGTTCATTTTTTCCCTTGTTTTTCTGCTTTTTCTCCCCTCAATTTTTGTAGGGTCTTTTTTTCCCCCCACTCAGCATCCAACATGGGAGAGGGGAAATGAGTTCAGCTCCAGCAGCCCTTTGTGGGACCTGACCGCCACCCCCACTCCCATAATCCTTACCCCCCTCCCCTTCTCTAGACCCTAGCAGGAGTGGAAAGGACAGATGGACGCAGGGACGGAGCAGCATGGCTGAGGGCAGCGTTAGCTCCCCCTCCACACGCACACATGACTTCTAGAGGCTCCAACACCCCCAGAAAGTTGCGGGGGGAGGGGGGACAGAGAGGATGTGAAGAGAAGGCAACACCTCCCCCCACATTCAAGGCAGTGGCCATGGCACCATGCACACCCTCAGGAAGATAGCAAGAGCTGAGGGAAAAGGCAGTATGCCAACCAGTCCCCCCCCAGCACCATGGGGGCAAATACTGGGAGCTATGGGCCATCTCTGCCCACCCCTGGCCTAGCTATGTCTCTCCCTGGCTATAGCTCTCTCTCTGTATATATAGATATAGATATATAGCAATTTTTTAATATATATATATATATATTAATTTTTTTCCCTTTTTTGGCAAAGAATGTAGAAAACAAAATGGTGGCCGGGGGGCAGGGGGAGGAAGAGATGCCCCTAACACCTGCCTGTCAGTGGGGCCCTCTCTGCCTTGCTCTCCTTACAGTCCCTCTCAGCACCACCAGGGGGCAGCCCCCAAAGCACAGTGCCCACCTGCCCCCCATGGCTTTGACCTCTTCAAAAAAATCATCCCCCCTCCCCAAAAAAAGTGAATTTCGCCCTCCTTTTCAGCCTTCCTGCCAAAAAAATGGAGTTGAGCAAAAAGGAGAAGTCAGAGCCGTGCGTATCCAGCCTGTGTCTTTCCTCCCTACTTCTCATCAAGGCTTGGTGTCAAACCCCTTAATGAAGCCTACTTATGATGGGTAACACCAAGGAATGGCAGTGGGAGGGAAAAGAGACAAAATGGCCACCGGCCTTGGCACCACCACTCCCCTCAGGGTGCCAGGAGGAGGGAAAGAAAACGACCATAGGTCTTGGCGCAACTGCACCCCCACCACTGCGCTGCCTCCTCTTGGCCGCTCCAGGGGGGCAATTAAAAGCAAATGAGGGGAGAGGGGACTGGGGGAGGGGCTCCTCAGTCCCTGCCCAGCCTTCAGAGGCTGGTGACCAGCTGCATCTGCCCATCGCCCTCGGGCACAGGGCCCTCGAGCCCAGCAGGCACCAGGTAGCCATCATTGCTGGGCCTCCGGACCTGGTAGTAGGCCTGGAGCTGGCCACGGGGACCTAGGCCAGGTCGGTTGGTGTAGTAGATCTCGTTGATGGCTTGGGCATGTGGCAGGACTTCCCCGAGTGCCTCGGGGCTGCTGTCCGGGTATGGAGAGTCCCGCAGGTTGGTCATACTGGGGTACAGAGAGTCCCGGTTGGGTGAAGGGGCCTGGCCCTCGGCACCCTCAGCCAATTCGGCTGTGCAGGACTCGGACTCCTCTAGGTCGCTCTGGTACAGGATGGACTGGGCGCGCTGCAGCAGAAGCGGCTCCTCTAGTGCCTTGTACATGAGTTCAATCTCCAGCGTCTCCTCGTGGCTGGGCTCAGGGGGAGCGGTGCCCGGTGGGGGGGCATCTTCGCTGGCAGCCCCGGGGGCGTTGCCTGGGTCACCAGTAGGAGGTGCAGGGGGAGCTGGTTTGGCTGTGCCACTGCCCCCACCTCCGCGCAGATTGTTGTGCACCAGCTCAGAGATGATCATTTTCTCGAAGGCAGCAGCATCGGGCAGGCCCCGCCGGACCTCGGGGCCCTTGGTTGTCTCAGGTGCAAAGTCCCCGCTGCGCAGTGAGTAGCTGTTGTTGAAGTTGCCGTTGAGTGGGAGCGTGTCCATGCCACAGGCATCACGGGCGTTGTTCAAGGGGTGCTCTGCAGGGCAAGGGGAGAGGGGGTCAGTTGGCAGCGCGCACGCAAGCAAGTACATGCAGGCATGTGTGCGCAAACTGGAGGAAGAGATGTAAGGGAGTGTGCATGTAAGTGTGAAGGGCTGTGGTGTGCACAGGGGCTGTGCATAGCTACAGAAGTACAGGGACACAGTGTATAAGGGAACTCACATCCATGTGCACCAAGCACTTGGTGCTGGGACCATGCTAGGTGTGGAGCACCCACCCCCTACCATGGCCCTGCCACAGACAGGTGTTTTGGGGAGGCTATTGAGTCTGACATGGAGCAGGGGCTGCTACAGGATGGTACGGAGTATGGGGCAGCAGAAGTGTAATACATGAACCTCATGCCACAGGGCAATATAGGATAATATGGACTGTGGACCTGATGCCATGGAGCAGGGACCATGATACCCCAGAGACTGGTACAGGACTATATGGACTACTGGTCCAGTCTTGTGTGCCAGGGAGAAGGGGCTAGGCTCAGGGTGGCTGCCCCATGACCTACACTGTAGTCTCCTACTGGGGCCAGAAACAGCTGGGAGGCCCTGCCTTCCCATCCCCAAATCTTCCCCTGGTGCCCCCTGCTGGGTGTAGCAGGTGCATGCACCACACCCATGGGCCAGTCCAGCTAGCGAGGCAGGGCGGGGGCAGGAAATGGTACGGCCCATGGGAAGGTAGCACGTACTGGACTCACGGAAGCTCCCTGCCGCAACACCGGTGGCAAGGGAAGAGAAAGGAGAGAGGTATTAATGAGGGGCATAGGCACCCCCCGACTGCATGCACACATGCCCCTCCCCTATATCAGTTCCCAGCCCCTCCCCGTGCACAGGACACACTTCCCATGTGAGCACCCAAACCCTGCACATGCAGGCCCCTCTCTTTCCACAGGTCCCAAGAGACCCACCCTGCAGCCCTGGCTGCCAAAGCCACCCACCCTGCTGCCACCCAGACTTGGGAGAGGGAGCCTCACCTGGGGAGTTGAAGACAGGGGGTGAGGCAGGGTTGAAGCCCACAGACTCAGCAATGAGTGTGTTGTAGGGGCTGGTGCCCCCTCGGGTCTGTAGCACTGGGTTGGTCAGCAGGTGGTTGCCCATGGTTCCTGCAGGACAGAGTCACCTCTGTGCCAGGTCCAACCCCCAGCAGAGGAGGCAGGAGAAGGGGCTGATGTGACAATAAGAGGGGCCAGCCCCTGGCTCAGGATAGGAGAGGGGAAATGGGGAGTAAAGAGCCCACAACATGGGAAAGGGAGATGCAGCCTGCTGGGAGCAAGGGCAGGGTTGGGGAAGGAGGGCATGGGGCTGGGCTTATTTCTACCAAGTAGGGGCAGGGCTCACTTCAGTTGGGCATGGGGACAGAGCTGGTGTCAGGGGTGGGGTGCTTGGTTGAGGGCAGGGCCAGCATTAGGGGCAGGGCTCAGCCTGACTGGAGACAGGGTGCATAGCCAGTGTTATGGGGGTGGAGCTTACCTGGATGGAGGATGGACGCAGGGCCAGCCTTAGGGGGCAGGGCCATAGGTGATGCATAGGGGGGCACATGCCCCCCCCCCCCCCCGACTGGCCACTTCCAAAGCCACTGCTGACTTCTGCAGCCAGTCGCTGCCCACACCTGCCCCCTACTTGCCTCCAATACAACCACTTGCCACCCCCCAACGCTCACTGCTGATACCATGGATGGCAGCTGCAGGCGGTCCCCGCTTACCACTATGGTGCCACTCTAGTCACAGGAGGCACCAGTTGTTCATGGGCAAGGCTCACCTCGGTTGAGGGTGGGGGTGCTGTTGAGGTCCCCGGCCATGAAGCTGGACTCCGTCTGCTTGCGCACTGTGTCATTCCACATCCGGCGGATCCGGCTCTGGTGGTAGTGGCGGCAGAGGGAGGGGTGGGGGCAGGGGTCAGCACCCCTAGCCCCTTCCCTTGGCCCAGCATACAGCCTACCCCTCCCTGTTTCTGTGCAGGCTGTTCCCAGCTCAGTTCCTGTCACCCCAATGGGGGCACTGGGCAGACCCTGGCCAGTCCCTCCCCAGCACAGGAAGCCCCAGCTACTTCAATGAGTCATGCCAGGGTCTAGTGTCACTGACGGGGCTGCTCCTGCCCTGCCATTTTCCCCCACTCATGCTTGGCCAGGCGCACCTGGGTGCCAGTGTAGTAGCGGTTGTTGCTCCGAATGGCTGAGGTCTTGAGGGAGCTGAGGGTGGCACCAGGGGGGCTGCGCAGGCAACAGGACGCGTGGCGCAGGCACTTGCTGAACTCCCGGTGCACCTGTGGGGGTGGGAGCGAGGGAGGATGGGAGGTCAGTATCCAGCCTGGCTCCCCCAGCACTCAGTCCTAACCTGTAGCCACCTGCCCACAACTCTCAGCTGTCACTGCCCCTCACTCCCGACCTGTAGTTCCCCAACTCTCACCTTCTTCTGCAGGGCACAGTGGAACACAAAGATGAACATGCCCTGGAAGGCATTGAAGGTAGTGAAGAGATAGGCCATGACGATAGACTCCTTGTTGATGAAGAGGAGGCCGAAGGCCCACGTAAGCCCCAGCAGGAAGAGCAGCGCGATGGCTCCCAGTGCCCATGACCTGTGGGCAGATGCATGCCATTTGCCAGGGATCTCCCTGCTGTGCCCCACAGGGAGGCACCCACCTGTGGGGTTGCACGTGGGGCTAAGTATAACAGGGCCCCCTCACCAGCTATCAATGTGCAACCAATTCTGAGGGGTGGGGGTATGGGACTGGGCATAACAGGGACCCTCAGCCCAGCACAGAGATGCAGCCATGTCTGGAGGGTCGGGGGCAGGTGGTGACTGAGCCAGGCACCTCTCCTCCAGCACCAAGATGCAGCCACCGCTAGGACACACTGGGGCTGCCTGATGCTGAGATACAGCCTCCTCTGGGGCAAAGCATGGGGCTGTATAAAGAGGGCCCGCCCCCCCCTCATGCTGAGATGCAACTGCTTCTGTGGTGGAGACTGGGACTGCATCTACAAGGACCCTTTGGTGGGTGCCAAGATGCAGCCAGCTCCGGGGTAGAGCAGGGGGCTGTGCGTACAGGGACCTGGGCTGGGGGCTGCGCTACCGGGTCAAGCCAGGTCCTGCCCCTCCTTCCCCCCCACAAAGCAGGTCACTGCAGCAGCAGGGGGTCCTTCTCTACCCCTACAACACACAGTCTCTCCCTCCTCACTTGATATTGTCCAGGCGGCTGGAGTCAGGTTTGAGCACAGATGTGTTGCGGATCATCTTGTGCAATGTCACCATGAGGAACACGAGGTTCACCTTGCGGGGGAGAAGGGAGTGAGAGTGAGAACTTGCCCTTGCCACTGCCCTTGTCCCTGTCCCCCCCGCAAGATTTTTGGCCCCCAAGACCAACCTCCATCGCTGGTGGGACCCCCTTCCCAGTGCCTGAGGCATAGACCCCTCCAAGAGAGCCTGGGGGCATGTCGACATGTATTAACACGCTTTAGTTGTTAATACACATTACATTTAGTACTTCCATTGTGAGGTACTAAGAAAATGTGCATTAGCTTATCTTAATGCACATTAACTAAATACCATGGGTTTTTTAGTGATACTTTAATGCCCATTAAACAGGCTACTATTGCACATTAAAACGCACATGTAGACACAACCTGGGAGAACTAGCCCCCTCCCCACCACTCCCTTGCACTTTGCCAGGCTAAGGAGAGAGCTTTCAAGCAGCCTGGCAACCCACATGCCTGGGTTCTATCCCTGCTCTGAGAGAGAAGTGGGATCTGGGGGCCAGAGCAGAGGGCTGGCAGCCTAGACACCTGGGTTCCCTATGATAGGCACTCACCACAATGACGAAGGAAACAGGCCCAATGAAGCTCCAGATGAAGTAGTTATCCACACGGAGCCAGCAGCTGGGGGCATTCAGGGAGAAAGGAGGGATTGAGTCACTGCCCCCTGCACCAGGTAGGGCAGGGCAGATTGGGTACGAGTCCTCATCCACTGCAGCTGTTGGCAAAGCCCTGGTATTCCCAGCCTAAGGGGCCTCCAGGGCCTGCCCTATGACCCCCACTGCCCCTCTGCACTGCTCCATTGCTGCTCCACCCAGTCACCCACCCCCATCCCATCAGTATCCCACACTCACATTCTTTCACTGCCCCTTGCCCACCATGCTCTTCCCTTGCTCATGCCCTTGGTACCCTGCCCTGTCCCCTACTCACACCTTATCAGGGTCCCATCCCCTCCCTGTGCCACACCCCACCTTTTCCTGTGCCTGCTGCAGGCCTTCCTCAGGCCTTGTTAGTACCCCCTGAACCACATCCCTTCCCCACAGCCATAGGCAACTCATGGAGGTGGCACGTGCTCCCCCTGAGATTGGCCACTGCCACCAGCTTTTGCAGGCAGTTGCCACTCCCCATCCCACCGCCAATGCTTATGCCCACAGATTGTGCCCCCCTAGTCTCGGGAGGCACCAGTCATTCATGCTCACAACACCTCCCCATGCCTTGCCCCTGCTCACGCCTTGTCAGTGCCATAGCTGCGGTAGTCAATGGCGGCGGCGGTGCCCACAACGAGTGCAGGAAAGCAGTACCCGCCCAGGTAGTAGTATTTGCGACGCGAGGCCTCACTCTCAAACACCTCGACCAGCAGCAGGTAGAGGTGGACACCCTCCAGGCACAGCCATGAGAAGGCTGCCAGGAAGAAGTAGTGCAGCAGTCCTGCCAGGATTGGGCAGGCCACCTGTGGGCACCAGGAAGGTGTCAGCCAGGAGGTGGCCACCTCTGCGGGGGGCAGGGCAGTGGAGTATAACAGGGACCCTTGACCGAGCACCAAGATGCAACCACCTCCGAGGTCAGGCATGTCTGGGGCTGGCTATATGGCGTGCTCTCACCCAGGGCTGAGATGCAGCCACCTCTGGGGCAGGGCGAGTTGGATGGCCGGGTATAACAGGGACTGCCCACCCAGCACTGGGTGCAGCCACCTCTGGGGTGGGGTGTGAAGGGCTGGTTGTACAGGGACCCTCCCCCAGGTTTGAGCTGCAGCTGCCTTGGGTGGAGAATGTGGGGGCTTGCTGTACAGGAACCCTTCATGGAAACTCCCACCCAAGTCCCTGCCATGTGGTGCCCCCTCATGCTGTCCCAGTGCCCAGGAGAGGAGGGTACTCCCACAGCAGGCATGGTGCCCACCTCATACTGTGTCTTGTCAATGCCAACAAGAAAGAGGAGCTCAGCAAGAAAGAGGCTGATGCAGAGGTTCTTGTGGATGGTGGTGCGGTCAGTCTGCAGCCCCCGCAGGAAGCAGAAGGTGGAGATGCAGATGGCCAGGCAGACCAAGGCGATGACGGCGCCCACCCATGTGATCACCGACAGTAGCAGCTCCTTCATGCGGCCCTGGTACTGCCAGGGAGGGAAGGTTGGGGCAGGGGGTTGCCAGGCTGGCACTGCACCCCACAACCCCAACCAAGGCCCTGTTGCCTAGCAGCCCCAACCAGGGCTCTGCCCCTTTATCATCCGGGGGGGGGGGGGGGGGGGCCCAAGGGGGTTTGGTTGTATCCGGTGGCCGTGGTGGGTGGGGGGA